>VZTE01004705.1:3620095-3689049 GCA_013397775.1 Eulacestoma nigropectus
GCCTGTGCCCCGCTGCCTGTACCCCCGGGGGAGCCCCATCAGCGAGGGGGGACCCCCTCCCCTCCCCTCCGCTCGCCTATTGCCATCCACGGGGATCGGCTTTGATCTCTCGCCGTTTATCACCGATCGGCGAAGGGCTCACACATGAGACAGGGGCACCACGGAAAGCAGCTGCTCGAAGCGAAGGGAAAACTCCTCTTTTCCCACTTTTTCCTCCTGGGACCGGCCTGCCCGCGGGGTGCTCCCCCGGCAGCGGGGGGCTGCGCGGGTCAGCTCGGGGCCGCCCGCCCGAGGCTCTCCGCTTGCCCCGGAGCGCGGAGAAGCTGCTGTCAGCTGCGGAGGACAGAGCGTGCATCCCGCCCCTCTTCTCCCCCGCTCCGGACATGCTGCTTCGCCGGTGGCTCCTCTGTCCGTCCTTTGCGCCGCTTGTCCCCACGCAGCCCCTGGCCGGGGCCGGGGTCCAGCTCCGCGGCCGGGAGGTGTTGCAGCTGCAGCCGCCCTGGGCTTCCCCTGGGCTCGCAGGAGGCCGGAGGCGGCAGCTGCTGCCCCGGCTCGGAGGGGCCGAGCGCTGACCACCTCCCGCTCCGGGAACAGGACAGGCGACCCGGCATTTGCCCTCGGCGCTCTCCAGAGAGAAGATGCTGCAAATTGTCTCCTGAAAAGCCGGATGTAGAGGCCCTCTCGCTTTGAAACCTCGGAGAGGATGGGGTAGGAGTGGCAGCGAGACAGGACCAGACTCGGAGTGGGACCCGGACTCGGACGGGCCCGTGCACTCTCGGCCGGAGCAGGGAGTTCGGGGGCTCTGTGATGCGCTGGGAGCAGAAGCGGCGGAGCCTTTGCCGGGGATGGGAGACCCCCGAGAGAAGCCTGGCGGGGGCAGGCGGCTGCCCTGGACCCCGGGGATGGATGGGGTGTGTGACGGAGAAGGGCCCAAGGTTTGCACCGCTAAATTTGGCTGCCGGACGACGGTTCGCTATGTGATCTCATGTGCTGCAAGACGACGATTCCCCTCAGTGAAAATCATATTATTTTGTTTGATTTCGCAGTTTCCTAAGAGCTATTGCTAACAGCCGGAGCGAGCTCCGCACCCCCCGCCGGGACAGAGGTGACGACCGGCTACGGCTGCTCCCAGAATTGAACGAGACACTCAGACAGGAAACACAATTGGCAACAGCCCCCCCTCTCCCCCCATTTACTGACACAGAGCTTACAGACTATCGCTGCCAACCGTTTAATAGACTCCTCTCAATATTCCCTTCCCTCCTCCCCTCCAGGAGAGTGTATAAAGCTGATTGTCTTTAATTCCAAAACAGAGACATCTAAGACTAAAAAGACGTTTTGAACTAAAGATAGAAACATCACTCTAAGACTTTCCAGAGATGCCGAGCGCTGCTGCCGGCCGGCAGATGAGTTGCTTCGTACTGAGGTGGGCAGGCGAGATGTGTTATAAGGATGAGCCAGGGCTTGCGAGATAACTGTTCCCAGCTGGTTTAAGGTTTAAATTTTTTTTCTCCCCCCTGCCCCCCTTCCCCATTCTCCCTCGGGCTGGCGCAGTGCCCGCCTGGCTCTAGCAGGCTGCTCGGTGCCGGTGATTGACAGACCAAGGTCAGGGAAGTTCTTCGAGGCTGGGGGTGTCGGGTTTCGGGGAGGACAGATAAAACATCCCCAGCGCTCGCAGATGCCCCTCTCTGGCTCCGCGGCCGCGCAGCGCCGTGCGCAGGTTCAGCGGGGAGCCCGCTGCGTTCCGCCGGCCGCGGAGCTGCCGAGTGCCCGGCTCCGCGCCTGCCGCTGCCAGCATTCTCCCCTGCCTCGGCTCCCGGGGTACCTTTTCTATTTTAAAATTTTTATCTTTATTTGGACAAGTTTCAATTCTCTCTTTCTCTCTCTTTCTCTCTCTTTCTCTCTCTTTCTCTCTCTTCCTCCTTTCTTTCCTTCTCTTCTTTCTTTCTTTTCTTTCTCTCTCTCTTTCTCTCCCTTTATTTTTTCCCTTTTAAATCATGATGTTTCACTCCATTAGGGTTGCATTAAATCTGAAGTTATGTGGGTACACACACACACACACACACACAGAGTAAATAGTTTATTGCATAATCCTGCATGGTGTGTTCAGTAATGTTGCACACAGTGGTCTGATAGGATCCCACACTGAACTTCTGTTTCATGAAAGAAGAAGAACAAGAAGAGGGGGGTTAAAAAGCCTTACAAGCTCTGCCTTTTCTTGTTTTTTAAATGGTGGCTTTCAATAGTAAATTCTGAATGCAGCATGAAGTGCTGCAAAACATGTTCTTGCTAATGCATCCAGGACAGGGAAGAGCCAATTTATATTTGTGAGCTGGTCCTGTGCATCACGGTGGAAGCGTCAGGAAATGGACTGTGGTATACTCAGACCTAAGGTACTGCAAATCCTTTGCCTTAAACAGAATCTCTTCAACGGGGGCTTATTATATTCACAGTTTTGCCACAATATGGTTAGAATAAATACTGCAGTAAAGAGGGGAAAAAATTATTCCACATAGAGAAAGTGACATGTTTTCCTGTTCCAAGGAGCCTGCTGGTAGGTTTTAGAGATAGTTGTCCTCTGACTTTTTTTATTTCCCGTTTTAAAGTTTCACTGTTTGTCTTAAGGCACAGATTCAAAACAGTGCATTTCCACTTTATACATGTGTTCTCTTAAAAGATTTGTTTAGACAAGGAAACCAATGCTAAATGTTCTCACTTGAAAGAAATTAAATATATAGAATGATAAGCTGCTGCTAAAATATATAAAAAACACTTAAATTAATAATAAGAACATGTTCTGAGGCAAAATTCAATTTTACTTCATATTATGCAATCTTTGCATGTAAAGTTGCTTTAATGCAAAATAGCAGCTCATCAAAAATTCTGTTTTATTGGTATCAAAAATTTATGATATCCTGAGGCATGAGGGGCAGAGAGCAAGGTAGCAAAGCTGTGTCCTTTTACCAAGTTTAGTGCTTTCTTTAAAGAAACATCTCAAACTTATTTCTTCTGCCTTTTTCCTCGTTGTTGGAGGCAGTGGGTGAGGGTTTATACTGGAGAAAACTCCACTGCCAATGTCACTGTGCTGCTCTAATACACCATTTTAACTGTACCCTCTCTGCAGACTCTGGCTTTTACTGCAATGCTAGGAGATACTAGGATGTGTCCACACAAATAGAGAGCTGGGATTATTTCTAAACTGGGATGTTTTCTCCAGTATTGCAATGACACACATGCAAATATACGGGCATTGCTTGTGCCTCTATTTGTCTATCGAAGCCTGCATCCTCCCTCTGATGAAATATAAAGATCTGATTCTGCTTTAGCCTCAACTTCCCACTAATGAGACTTCATTTGTTTCCAGAAAGGTGCTCCTGGCTTTATAAAGGATATTAAAAACAGGGACAAGGGCACTGTGGTCAACATGATTTTTTTTCTGAAGTAAGCGTGGCAAGAAACCGGTGCCAAGCACCTGAGATCTGCATTAATAAAAACAAACTACTTACTCCTTCTGCAGTAGAAATGCAGGTAATTTATTAAAGGAAGCCACTGACCTTTCACAGGGTTTTGGTGACCTGGCCAAGGTGAGCTGCAGACTGACAGCAGGGCTCAGCCTGACAAGCTCCTCTGCATGTCCTCCCATCACACAGCTGGAGCACAGGGCAGAATCACTGATCACCAGGGAACAAATAGCAAGGTGGGAAGGCAGCACAAGCCCCTCTAACACTGTGTGTCCATGGATCCTGTTTTATTTACTATGGAATGGAGCCGAAACTTTCCTGCTGGTTCAGGGAGCCCATTCACGAAAGAAATTACAGAGGGCAATAAACCTGCCCCTTGCTCTTCAGCTAACTGCTTCTGCCTTGCTCCTGCGCTGTGGTGCACTTATAACTTAAAGCTCCTGCAAACATGAGAAAGGGAACATATAATTATAAACAGGTCTCTGAGCTAACACAGGCCCTCACAGCTTCCAAATCAGCATTTTCCCCCCATTTAAGGCAGCCAACAATTACAGGGAAAAAAGGGTTTTGAGTCTGAAATCTCTGCTCATGTAATCCTGAAGGAAAGCTTTCACATTTCTCTTCAGTCTGGTCCCCCTCTGGCTCATTGTCCAATGACATCCAGCTCCACATGTGTTAGTGCAATTGCAATGGTAATGCCAGCTCTAGCCTGCCCTGTGGCTGAGGCTGATAAACTGAGTGCATTCAGGACACCAAGAAGAGAGGACTGCTAAACTCCTCCTGACACAGGCCATCCTTATTTTTGTGTCAGCCTTGACGCCTGGATCAAGTGTTTTATTCTGGGTATTGCAGTGGCAGCACTGCACTGGCCTGTGAGAGCACATGTGGATCTCAAGGGCTGAAGAGAATAAATTGATCAGGGCCAGCACTGGTTTTGTGCAGCGACAGGTTAACCCACTCCACAGATGGATGAAAGGGGCAGCAAGGGTGTTTGTTAGCAGAAAATGGTTTTGAAAAGGTATTTCCAGATCCTCACTTCCCTCAAGTCAGGCACCCAAAAGAGCAGGGGATTAAGCAAATACCTATGAACCTCTGGGGCTACGTAATAATTGACTCATGCTCAAGTCAGATAGACAGACAGGAATCATGATAATAGCAATAATAATAAAGTCTATGGCTTTCTGATTTGCAGAATTACCAGAACTCTCTTATGCAGTGATTTCTGTCCTGCTTCATGGAGACTAAAACCATGGGGTGACAGAAGAGAAAAAGAATCCTTAAATAGCAGAGAAGTTTAAATTTGAAATAAACAGACCTTATAGTCATGTTACTCAGCTAAATAATTAATGAAATAGCTTGGGTAAAATTTAAAACAAAGCAGAGGCATCAGCTGATGTCTGCTTCAGAATCTAAACCCAATGTGCCTACTAAAAAGTCATGTATCTTTTAAAAGAAGCCCATTGCTATAATCTGTTTTCAATTGAAGTCTACAGTAAATATATCAAGATTACTGAATCACATTACTAACAGATGAAACAGTTTAGAGGTGAAGTTATTTTTGGTTGAAATCTTCTGTGTTTTAAAATGAAAGGCATTTTTGGAGTAGCTGCTGAAAAACAAAAATACCGGAAAAAAAGAAAAAAGGAAGAAGATGAAACGTGGCACTGTGAGGGTTAAGCAAGGTCCTAGGATCCAAGTAAATATTTATATGAGTGCTCAAAGAGGGGGGAAAAAATCTCAATATAACCAAAATATAAATCACGGTGCTTTATGTTAGCTGTCAGATTATTCTAGCCCCTGCATTCCAGTACTTGCTCTACTGGTAATGTCACATACAATATGTGGGCTTATGCCCTGGTGCAGGTTTGGCAGGTAATTAAAGTCAGTTGCATGGAGGTTTACACAGACGCCCTCCGATCCACTGAAAGACAAACAACCTGTTAACTGGGAGAGCTGCAAGTGTGCAGAGCTGTATGGGAACAGAGATTCTCACTAGCAGGGGGGAAAAGCCTGGCTCTAGGGTGCTGTTTTGCTTTTTGTCTTCAGTCTGAATTAACTCTTTGGGGCCTCTGTAGCTCGTTGCTCTTTGCAGAGGCAGTGAAAACTGGGTAGCAGTGGAATCAGCAGGCAGGCGTTTGTCAGAGGGAAAAAATAATAATAAAAGCAAGCCCTGAGGGCAGCTAGCCCTCGGGTCAGGTTTGCCTGCATTCCTGACCTGGGGGAGACTATTCTTGCTGGAAGTCATCTGGGTGATTTAGTCTTCCTGCTTTGTCCAGCCTCTCTAAATTGGAGACTCCAGTCACAACAGAGTGAATTATTCCCAGCAGCTTCATGGTGCAGCCTGTTCCCCAAGCTGGGAAGGTCCTGGGGGCCAGACTGCAAATGGTGCTCAGAGTGTGCATCTGATGGCCTTTGATGAAACTCCTTCCCAAAAGACAGCCAGAATCAAACTCTGGGGCTCGGCCCTGGTTCACACTCATCTCCTCATTCGAGTTCCTCGTGCGAGAGAGAGGGTTTCAGACCTCCAAACTTTTCGTTTTGCTCTTCCTCTGAGAGGTGTTGCTGTCTCCATGGGGTGGATCTTTGCACTGGGAGGCACCAGCACGTCTCCTGCTCCGTGTAGGAGCTGGGCACAGGCTGCAGGCTCTGCTCTGGGAACCCGAGTGCTGTGGAGCCACACCTGTGCGGATGCAACCTCGGTGCCAGGGAGCCGTGCCAGCCCCGGCACCGCCGCCGTGCGACACCCTCTGATACAGGGCCGGCATTAGCATGGCACCGAGATGACGGGTTACTGCCCTGCGGCTCCTTCCCCACGCGATGTGTCATCCCCACCTCCAGCCTGCAGAGACAGAGGCTGGGGGCAAAGAGTAAATCCTGCCCCGTACGGGTTGTGTTTCACCGCCTCTCTTCGGAGGCTTGCGGAAGAGAAGCCAAGCTGTAACGGGGACACCCATGTGTAAGGATAACCCCACCCACCAGCACCATTTCGCAGGGGCCAGCTAACAACCACCATCTGTTTAGCTGCCAGAGGACCTATTCATATTCATTTAACAAGTCTCTTATGCTAATCTCTGTCTACATCCTTTCTTATCTTCTAGTCATATACGAAATCAGAGAGCAAGACCCTTCCTGAATTAGCCCAGATGCCTGTTACTCAGCTTGGGAAATGCTGGGTTGAATCCTGACAGTAAGGGAAAAAACCCTCCAAAACCCCAAAGCAAGCAGAGATCAGCTTTTCGAATTGCTTAGGACCATTTGTCTGCCTTAATCAAATGGTGATTTGTCTGTCTGATAGGAGTTTAGATAAAGTTTTCAGCAATTTGCAGTAATTAAATGTGAAAGGGGAAGAAGCAGAGGGTTTCCAGGCAACATGCTGCAGAAGGGGAGTTTTGGAGGAAGGCACAGAACCCCTTGTTAAACATCTGCCAGTTTGCATGGAAGGTAGTGGTGATTCCCCTGCTTTTATGGAGTTCCCCACCTCCTCTTCACTCCCTGCAAAGATGTTCTCCTCCTGTTGTTAAATTCAAGCAGAGGAGGAACAGAATCCCTGGAGAGCAGGAAAATTATTTTCCAAAACAAGATATTGCCTTTGATTACAATAAGTGACAGATATAAAAAGAAAAAAAAGTCCGAAGGAAAGACAGTCACCTCCTCCACAAGGACTTTGCTCCTGTGTCAGAATTATGCAAGGTACACTGCAGTGCTCCGTATATTCAAGACAGTTGTCAAGAGCAAAGTATAAACATTTCCAGCAAATGCACTTAATAGAAGTTTGTTTGCCAAGTGCTGCAGCCTCCTTTCTTGGTTATGGCAAGGAAAAGACCTTTTTCATTAAGTGGGAGGAAAAAACCCTCCCTCAGTTAAAACCAAAACAAAACAACTTCGAAGGTAAAGCTTTTTCTGGTGTTTTGCTTTGTTACCCATTGGCTCCAGCAGCAGCGGACCCAAAATCTACTCAAGTCCTCCTGTCATGCATACCCTTTCAAAAACTTGATCCATGGGAGAACAGCCCCACTCAGAGATGGTTCAGAGCTGACCAGCAAATGGATGTGGTGAGTGAACCTGCTGCTGTGATTCAAAGCGGGTGCAGAAGAAATGCAGTGAAGGCCCTGTTGTGCATAAAACACAACCACATTCCTGGGAGAACAGAGTCTGTGGGAATTTGGACATTGGACTTTGCTGGGGCTAGAGGTTGACCCCAGCCTCCAAGGGGGGTTAGGTGCTTCTGCCAGGAGATAGCTGAACTCAGGGAAGAGATACTCTGCAGAGGCAATTAAGCTGTAACCAGTATCTGCCTTTGCTTGAATCACTTTGCTCCACCCTGAACATGCAGTACAGCAGGCCTGGAATCTCCTCCAGCCAAGAACTTGGGACTCCAGGGAAGGGGTGTGTTTCTCTTCTGAACTAACAACTTCATTCCAAGAGCAACCACAGTTGTCTTGAGCTACTGTCGCCAGTTCAATATGCCTTTAGCAAGAAACAGAATCTTTCTGTGAATGAAAGAGGCCTGGAGATGATGCTTCTGTTTTAATTAACTAATGTACACTGTAGATTCACGGTTTTTCCTTGAAATCTCAATTGGCTTCTTTAATTGCTGTTCTCAGCGACACAGTTTAATTCCCCCTCTCTGGCCTGCACTTGCCTTTTCCCAGGGCACTCTCACTGAGAACACCCATGAGAGCGCTCTCTTGTAGCCTGAGTGCAGGAGGAGCTGCTTTGCACTAGGGAACCTGCTGATGACTCTAAGATTACTTTGGAAAACCCTCCCGGAGTGTGTCCCTCCATGCTCCCACATGATGGAAGTTTTGGTGGGAGGTCTCTCACCCAACCTCCCACTCCAAGCCAGGACTGTTGCCAACACCAGATCGGGTCATCCATGACTTTGCCTCAGTAAGTCCTGAAAACGTCCAAGGGTGGAGATCCCGCCACCTCTCTGGGTGTCTGTTCCACCCACACTCTCCTAATTCTATTTCTAGGAACTTACTTGTCTACAAAGGAACTCTATTCTACCAGCAGGACAACAGCTCTGAGAGATTTTGCAATATTCCCCATCCCCTGTCCTTCAAAGATCTGATGACTCAGAAATACCCAAGGAGTTGAATACCTCTTATGGAAACTAGGAAAATTAGGCCTTCTGTTTAGATTAATAAAATCCCCAGCAGGCTGTCCCTGCAGCCCACAGGCTGGAGACACCAGCAACGTTAACAGCAAAGTTCTCCAGGCGCCTGGAGTTCAGCCCCTGGGATGGCCAGGAGCAGGTTGCTGCCTCTCTCAAGCTTAAGTCTACTTCATATTCATGAAAATCAGGTATTATTCTGCCTCTCCTGGCTTGAGGCTCAATTTGCTAAGGTGTTCTCAGAGCATTCCCATCAGATCTACCAGAGGTGGCAGCAGAACTTACGTACTGAGTGCACATGTAACATCCTACCCATTCACCTATAGATACAGGTTTGCAGCCTCTTTCCTTCCCTCTGGCTCAGGTTCCTCTGGGCAAAGCAGAACAGCCTTTCCAGAGCACAGCAGGGCAGTGATGGTGCCAAGCACCTCTGGGAATGGCTGTTGGCACCTCTGGGAATGGCTGTTGGCACCTCTGGGTGCTGGAACAAACCCAGTCCCTGCCTTCTGCCCCCCAGGCAGCCAGAGCTGGGGCCTCTGATTGAAAGGAGAGCTTTGGATGCCCAGCCCTGGGAGAAAATTCTGCATGTGGCAAGGAGGCAGATGCCAATATGGGATGGAATGGGGTGGGTAATCTCCATTAGGGCATGATTTAAATCCTTGCTTTCTGGCTAGTATGGGTGGCGTGGTTGTTTAGCTGGTGGTGGGGTTCTTAGAAAAGTTATGAGGTTACAGAGATAATATCAGTCTCCTGATATTTTTGCCACCAATTAGAAGCTTCAGAGGTAATTTGATTGTCATCCAGTCCACAAAGAGAAAAAATAATCTCACAGAGGAATAACCCAATATCTACAAAATAGAGGAAGATGAAATACACACCTCAAAACAGTGACATTTTTGTCATGCTAAAGCTAAAATAATGGGTGATTTGAACAACTCATGTGGAGTTACAAAGGTCTAATCCTTTACTTGGAAACTGTAGGGAAAGGATTGGATATTTTTCCAAAAGTTGTTTTAATCAAATTAGGAATTAATCCTGACATGTCCTAGGGTCTGTTATACATGTGAAATCAGATTAAATGGTCACAGTGGCTTCTTCTGCTCTTACAATCAATGAAAAAAAATGTAATTGTGGTGCTAGTGAAACAGTGAAGAAATATACTGCTGAACTAGAGGGGAGGCTAAAGGACAGATGAAAATATTATGAATTCTAGAACTTATATAATAGATTGCATTCACTTCAGCAAGAATTCCACCATTGTTATTTTTTTCCACATTTAATTTAAAGAGGCAATATCCTTTTAAGCTTTCATTCTTCAGCAGGGGAGATTAAATTTAAAATAGAAAAGTGCTGCAGAATAGATCTGGGGATGTTCAGGGCTGGAGGACAACTTAATGAAGCAGAAACTGAAATACCATACGTCTCCAATAGCTTTAATTTATACAAATATTATCTTTGTGTCTTTCATAACATGATGCAGAGGAGCTCAGAGCACAGTGTAATTCCTTTGCTTTCCAAGATAATTTTATCCATTTTAGTACCTGGGTTTGAAACTGGCCCAATTCAAACCAAAAGAGCTATAAAGGTTTTTTGCTTTAATTGCTGAAACAGGCTTGCACATATAAAATCAATTTAATGGCTGGAAAAGGCTGCCTGGTGTATAAACAGTGCCAGACTGCCTAGAGCCCAGTCTTGCCCCGGGAATTCCGAGTGGTCAGTGCTGCTGGATGGGGAGTGGGCAGGGGCAGGGGCAGAGCTGTCCCCCAGGGTCACACAGATGGAAACTGGGAGCTGACACAGGAGCTCTGCAGATCCAGCACGTCCTGCCTCAAACAGCTGGGCTTTGTAGGACCATAGGGGGTGCACCTTTGCAATATCTTGATCTTTTTTCACCCCAATCTCAGGAGCAGGTAAATGGGGCTGTGGCCCCAAACCTCTTGATGCAATAAAGCCAAGAGCAGCAGCAGCAGCAGCAGGGAGCTGGCGTTGAGCACCACTTGAGACAGGATTTATTCCCTACTGCTGAAGGACTCCGTGCTGGCACAGGCTCACAGAAGGGTCTGGGTGCTGCAACACCAATAACCCCAGCACAGGGACAGTCACAGGCAGACCCTCTGGGGTAGCTCTTCTTGGCTAGGGATGAAGGAGTCACCAAAGTGTCCCCAAAGCAGGGGACTTGCTGTGCTGTGGTCCCTGGAGCTTTCCTTGTCCTGCACTGCCCTTCTGGCTGTGTGCAAAAGTGGCCAACATTTTTAGGTCTGAGGTAGTATCTTTTGGTGTACTTGACCTTCCAGATATTTTGAGACATTGTTGTACTACTTCATATTCTCTGCTTCTAACTTACTGTGTGCTTTTGGCTAAAGCAGCTTCACATGACTTAATTTTCATTTCTGTGGGATGAAATAATATCTTTTACTAATCTCTGAAAAGAACTTTGAAACTTAAAGAGCAGGTATCTAATGTCTAGCACCTTATTTATTCACAGATGTTTGAATCTGCTCAAGACATGTAAAACTGGGCTCTTTTTTTCACTCAATGTGTTAGAAGTGGAGAGAAAGAGAAAGAAAGAAAAAACATGTTGCTGGAAGACATCTTCCTTCTGAATAAAAGTAGAGTGAAGAAGGTTCACCTTTTCTTTATTCTTCATGACATGCATTTTCATGGTTGGTTACAAGTCTGGCATTGCTTCTTCCTTCATATGCTGCCAACAGTTTTCTATGATCTTAATTTCCCCCCCTCTATGAAAACCTCAGGAAAAAAAATCCATATATTAGCCTGCAAGCATTTGATTGACACACAGATTAATGTTACACAATTAAGGAGTGTTATCAGGTGAGTGCTTCAAAAATCACAATATTTCACAGGCAGGCAGGTTTCCTGACACCACTGTAAGTAGAAATACTTTACAAAAATTATTTAGAATCACCATCCATCATCATGAGAAACCTGGTGTTGTGCTAAAATAATTGACAGGTTGATAGCTGCAAAATGTTCCCAATCCAATAAAATACATAGCATTTCCAATAACAACACTGGTGCACGTGGATTTACAGTGGTTGCCAATTTATTATGAAAAGTGATGGAGCTCTAATTTGTGAGCAACTTGAGTGTATTTCAACCCCGTGGTCAGGGTCAGTGTCCTTCAAACCATCTCTAACGCAGTCATTTCTTTCGTGAACAAATGAGCCATGAATATGCATATGAGATGTAGCACAGCATGGGCTGCTCCGACACCTCACAGCCAGAAGGTCATGGGCATAAATCTCCCTGGATGCTGAATATTCCTTCCACCTCAGGTAGGTATCGAGCAGCTCCCCAGATTCCTACACCATTAAAGAGAGGAGTAATTGGGTAGAAACCCTCATGTATTCACTCCCCCATGGCTCCCATGGATGAAAGAGAAGCTGGAGCTAAAAGGATGGAGCTGGAAATGAACCTGCCAGGTGCTGGCAGGCAGCTCATCAGTTCCTTAATGTGCACCTAATGGCTCTGCCTCTTCCAGGAGCACGGTGCCACGGCCACTTCAGCTGCCCTGGCCCCCCTGATCCCTTTCAGCTGGGCTGGAAATGGATCATCTACTCCATAGCCTATGCAGGAAACCCTTTTGGGGATCAGCAAAAGCTCAAATTGCTGCATCATTCAGGTCCCTTGGTGCTGGAGGACAGGCAGCCAGGCAGTGAGCTGGAGCTCGTGGGCCAGCCCAAGCTCCAGCCAGCCTCTGTCCTCTGCTCTCTCTTCTTCCCACTCCCGTGTTTCCTGCTCCTCCCTTCCATCCCGAGAAGTTTGCAGGTAGAATGAGCAGTATGGGCTTCTCCTTTACTCAGGAGAATAAAAAAAATTGGAAGATGCCTCTTTTGCTGATATGCCTCCCCGGCATCCTTGCAGTTATTTGTAGTGATTCTGACCTTGCTAAACAGGGGTTTAAGGTACAGAGAAGCTCTGACATTAATGGGGGCAAAGAAATAAAGTTTTTGATAACATGAAAAAAGCCCTAGCAAAAAAAAGTAATAGATATGCCTGATTTGGACCTGTTCTCTCTGCCACAAGCACACCAAAAGCACCAAAAGGTAAAAATTTTGGCTTTTAATGTAAGATTTTATAAAGGAGAAGTACCTTTGGACTGTTGTTTGTTTGTTTGGGTTTTTTTGTGTTTCTTTTTTGTGTTTGGTTTTTTGTCTGTTTTTCTTCTTGTTTTTTCTTTTTTGTTTTCTTTTAAGACAAACCTTTGTTTTAAGCAGCCATCGAGACATTTGCAGCAAGGTTTCAAGTATGTGGGATTTTCTTTCCCCATCTTGTCCCCAGAATTAACAACAGAGTGAAGGAACATAATATCCTAGAGTAACAATTAACCTTCAGCCACTTGCCTGTCACACAGCATATGGAGATGCAGGAGGAAGAAAAGTCAGTCCAACGCACACTGGAGCACCGTCCTTTCAAGCTCTTACCAGAGGACACAGGTTTGTAAAAGAGCCCATGGAAAAACTGGACCACATCCTGTAAGAGGCTCCTGAGACGCAGAGGTAAATGTGGTCATCCTTCTTCAAGGTCTCACTGCAATATCAGAACTTTCAACAGGAATTTTCCTAACACCTGGGTGATGGAAAAAATAGATGTAATTATATATATAACTCACTATGTAATTATGTATTTTACTATATATGTATGTAGCTATGTATATAGGAATACATATAATAGTAACAAAAATTGTCATCATTCACTTTGCAGCTGCCTGACTTTTTTCTTTAGATAAGCTCAGCAAACTTCAAGAACTTCCACTTGGCCCCAAAAAAACATCATTCAGGTTTTCCAGCAGTAACCTAGGAAGGGCTCTGGATAGCTCTTTGACGTTACATTTCTGTACGGCAGCAGAGGTCAGGATCTGAAACTTAAGGACCAGTGTGGATTCCCTGTCTCCTGCTCCGTGTGGTATTGCTCTGTTCCCCAGCAGTGGAAAAACTCCCACTGTCCAAATTGTAGCAATTCTTGTCAGAAGGACATTTCTGTTTTCAGAGACATGCTTTGTTTTCCCCAGTGTTATACACAATTGTTCCAAGAAAAGAGATATTACAGTAGGTTGTTGCATTATTTAAATGGTTTGCAGAATTGTATTATAATTTCCAGGGGGAAGAATTCCAACAGCCATCAGGAGTTATTCAAGAAGACTAAATATATCCACTGGTCTTAAATCCAGGCAGTGGGCTGGTTTCACCACTGCATGAAATAAATCTGGGCCGGTCAGGTTGGCTTTTTAAACCCCCTTTTCTTTACCCAACCTGGCTTAGACTACTTCACTCAAATATTTTCTTTCACACGTTGCTGGCAAAAGCATCAAAACCCTCCCTGGGTTTATATTACTGCTGACAAATCACAGTAATTCATGATCAGAGCTACTGTAGTTATTCAGAGCAAGTAGTGCAGCCACGGGGGCTGAGAGTGACTGACAGCACTGCAAAAATTACCTGCTATAATTTCTTAGAGCTGCCAAGTAATTTGGGTTAACAGCTTTTTCTCTTGAAGAAGAACCTTGCTAAGAGGGTTGGCCCCATGTTAGCTGGGCTCTAGATCAGCCCCAGCAATCAGAGGAGTAGGATGACCAGGATTAAATTGGCCACAGAGGTCTGTGATGTTGGAAAAGTTATCATCAATGGAAAAAAAAATACCAAAACCCAAAGACAATTTAACAGCTCTCCAAGCATCCCTGGTGAATGGAGGAGTTTATTCCTGGCAGTGATAACAAACAGGACAATATCCCCACCTTTCCTCCACAGGCACCTGCAATATTCCATGGATGGGGATGAACCACGGCAGGTCCCTGTGTGGGGAGAGTCCTCACAGACTCTGCTGCCACAGACATTTCACAGCTTACAGAATGACGCCGTTCTTCATAATAGTGGTTTAAATTCTGTGACACACCAGTGCTGAGAAAACATTAATAATCTGCTTGTAATGAAAAGTCAAACATCCAGCATCATCATTTCAGGTTATGAACACCAGTTCTGTGCAGGAGAAGTTTCAGGGCCTCTCTTTCTAAGTTTAGCCAGGTTTCAGAATTACTGGAGGACAACCAGTCACAGCCTGGGTTCTTTGTTCAATTTTACCCTCCTTTTTTAAGGGTTTAATGTTGCTGCATTTTGATCCTTCACATTTTAAACCCTCGGTTTTCAAGTGGCAGCTTCTGGCTTTTCCAAGAAGTGTTTCCAATACCTTTACAAACTGGTGTATTGTCTGGTAGACTGCACCTCCAGAGCCTACCTCTTTTTAGGAGAACAGAGCCGAGACTTTTATTCCAGAGTTTGCTTCATGACACAAGGATCTTTTGTGGGCACTTCTCTCTTTTTCTTTCTAAGATTCCTTACACTAAAATAGAAGTAACTTTAGAGAAAAAAAAAGGCACAAGACTGTTCTTTGTGTGTTCAGCTTGCTAACTGTCATGATTTTATGAGGAGTCTCATGACACCTGGCATTTTTCTTAAAACCCTAGACCTTGAAGTCATATGGATACACCAGAGTTCCAGCATTAATTAAGAGAAGAAGGTTTCCAGCCAGCATGGATGTGGCAAAAACCTGAAAATGATGAACCCTGAGAGTAGAAGAGCCCATAAACTGCTTGTAAAAAAGCTCACGTATTAGGAGGTAAAATCCTAATTTCTGGAGGGAAGGGATGCATGGAGGATAGAAAAGCCTTGCCTAACACTGAGTTATGATACCCCTGCCCCTGCAAGACATCCTCTGAAACTCAGCCCCCTGTTTTTATTGTGTAAGGCTAATTGGAGTTAGAAGCAATCAGTACTTACAATAGGAAATGAGATTTAGGAAAAACCCACACCCAGCAGACAGGATTAAAAGCAGTTTCCTTGAATCCCAGCCCATCTCCTGCAGACAGATTGTCAAAGTTTCAGGTGTGCCGGTTCCATTCTAAGATTTCAAATCAAAAAGTGAAAACAAGCAGAAACACAATACTGTCCCTTACTCAGCTGACAAGTTAAGAAAGGAATTAGAAAGATGCCAACAGCCTGTAGGCTGGCACTCAGGCCTATCCTATCTGAGTCTTTCCAGCTGAAGGACTACTAACATCTTTCACGCTGCTCCAGGTGCCTGAGAAACTCTCTTTAAAGACAGTTGCTGCCCCTCTCTTCTCCCACAGATAGGCTTTTCAGGATGGGGGTTTCTTTGGTTTGTATAGAAAACTCTCTCCATAAAGCTCCCGTGGGGAAGCAGAGAGTGGATAATCCAGATCACAGAACAGGCCTGGCTCAGCTCAGTATTTTTCCCGTGTCGTAACAGACATTTGATAACAGTGCAAACCTGCATAAGCAAGTCAGCCCATGGCAAAAAGAGCAATGCACTGCAGCTGGGTGGTTTCTGTGGTGCAATCCCGCGTAACCCCGCTTCCCCTCTGGCAGTCCTTGCTCCAATCTAAGACACCTTATAAGTAAAACAAGTTTGTGAGGCTCAGACAAGAGACCACTTTGTAAAGTAACTTGTGTGTGCATGACTTGAAAGAGCAAGAAAGTGCTCTTAGGACACGTTATTACAGGAGCTGGCAGCAGGTAAAGGCTCCTTTCCTGTTTTAGCTGGTCTATTAGTAATGTGATTGCAGCACCTTAGATGTCAGCTGTGAATTAGGACTCTCCTAGACCTACAGGTATTACTGATCCTAAAAAGCCCATGTGTGTGGGGAGTCTTCTGAGCTGTGCAGATAGAGCAGCTTGGCTCTCCAAATACCTAGTGCCCGGTCAGAAATCATTGGAGAGCCCAGTGTCTGTTCCTGTAGAGTCAGGGAGGTACCTGTGTGAGCAATGACGCTGTTGGACAGGGCTGGAAGGCACCTGGATGTGGCTGCAGCTGAATACAGCTGGAGCACAGCCTCTAAAGCCTTGCAAGGTCCAAGTTATGCAACAATCCTAGAATAAAAAAATCTTTTTTTTTTTTTTTCTTCTTCTGGCAGTTTTGGATTTTGCAAGTGAGTCCAGGATAGGTTTGTACCAGACATGAGGCATCTGCTGTAGCAACGTCTCAGTCCTTTGCAGCTCTCAGCTTGGGCTGCCAGAGCTCTCACTCCGGAGCTGTGACCGTGGCTGAGCCATATGGAGCTGCTCTGCCGCGCCAACGGAGCCTCTGAGCCCCCTCACACCTCACCTGCCCTCGCAGCTCGGGCAGCTCTTCACCCTGCACGGGCGCCTGCCACCACGGGAGCAGTGACGTGGTGCCGTTGCCTTTGGAGGAGCTTGACCTACTTTGGAGCAGAGATGCCAGAGTTTGCATTCTTCCTCCCCACTTTTACCAGCCGCGGTTTGTGTAGGGCCTCCAACACCACTCATTAGAGGGGTGGCAGCCACTCGGCTGGAATATGCTTCCCTGAGATCAAAGCACCATGCAAAAATCCCGTATTCCGTGTATTTATTAGAGATCAAATAACATCTATAAAGCACAGGATTTTTTTTTTAACTCTACTGCTCCTACATTGAGCAGCTGCTTATCTCTTACGTTGCGAAGACCTGCCTTGCAACTACAGGGAGCTGGGGAAGAAAGAAAAGGCATATTTCACAGATTTTCCTTTTCCTGACTTTCTCTCCCATCCTTCTTTTAGCCCCAGCAAGCAGGAAGCTAAAGGAGCCCAAAGACTCTCTGCACCAGCTACTACTTCTATCACCTCATAGTAACCAGCCAACTTGTGCTTATGGAAACCTCTCACATGAAATATAAAAATCATCTGCTCAGGAAAAAAAACCCAAAACTATAGCACTGTATTTGCAAAATAAGAGTTTTCTGGCCAGAAGTTTTTTGCTGAAGAAACCCACCCAAATTTCCTGAGCATCCCACTGTGAGAAGACACTCATGGGCTGTTTATATTGTTACAGCAGCCACAATTTCTTGCCCTTTACTCCAGCCTGGCTCCATGGACATCGGCTGTTTTCCCTCATCAGACTGATTAAGATAAGAGACTTTATTTCCTTCCACTTTCCTGGAATGTTTGCTGTAGTGTCTGCAGGCAGTAATTTGGGGTCCAGACAGGCTGGGAGGGCTCTCTGAAGGGCTTTGCAAGGCTGTGCTCAGCATATTAAGCAGCCACTGGCGGAGGTTTATGGCAGGATTTTCCAGGTAGGAAAGGATAATATCATATGCTATGGGAAATTTAAGAAGGGGAAGGATAATTTGGTAAATATTTTATACAGGCACCCACTGGGGAGAAAGAATAGTTATACAGTTAAAATACTGGCTTTGTACACAGCTCTTGGCCTTTGGCTTTTCCAGAGGCTTCCTCTATAACCTCTGACAAAAATCACTCAGTGAAAATTGTTTTTGAAGCTCTTTAGGCAAGACAAAATAATGAAGAAATTGCTTTGGAGACCTGTCTTGCATTCATACCTAGTTTCCCATGTGCAAAACTGAAAGCAATAATGTTCCTTCTCCATCCCTGTTGGTGTCTCCCAGGTCCAAGGCGCAGGGTGGGAAGTGCTGCTGAGGACAGGCTGCATTCTGCAATGAGCTGCTCTTGTCAGGACGGGCCATGCCATCCTTGGAAGGCACCAGCCAGAGGATGTCTGGGAAAGGACTGACCTGGTGGCATTTGACCTCTGCCAGGCACAGGTCTGAGGTGGGGAGAGCACAACCCGCAGCTCCATAAGGGCTCCGTGCTTCCCAGGTCCCTGCAGCTCCTTATGCAGGGAAAGGAGCAACTCAACAGGTTTGGGAGGAGTTTGTGCATTTGTTTTTTCTTGATTCCGCCTGGTCTGAAATCACTCAACAGTATTCTTTGATGGTTGGGAGGGAATAGGTGAAGCCTTGTGAAAAATCTTTACTAAAATACTCCAGGTTGCTCATTTCAGCATATCAATTAATTGAGACATTTGGCATAAATTCTATAGCAATTCTCCCCAAAGACTTCAGCAATTCGATCTCTTTTTTTTTCTAAAGCACTGTATACTTTAATTAATAGTTTTTATATTTTAGAATAGCCAAAGGCAAGCTTCTTTAACCAGAAAAATGTATATATTGACACACCTTTGAGGCAGTAAACTTTTCTGCATATTAATATTGAAAAGAAACTCATTAATTAGGCAGTCTCACACACACACACAAATCTTCTGATAGAATAAGTGCATTGAAAGTTTTAGATCACTTGGGACAAGTTCTGCCTGGAGCAAAGCTGCAAAGTTAATGCTCTGTATTAACCGCAGCAATCAACCCCCAAAATGGCTGCATCCCTCAAGGCCAGTCATTCCATTTGATCAGGTTGCAAAGCAAATTAGCATTCTCTTTGCCCTGGCTATGATGTTTCCTATTCTTTTCATGAATGATTTATTGGTGCCCCCTGTCCAGGATATGCTTGTTTTACCATCCACCTTTCCAGGCATGTTTGTCCCAGCAAAAGGTGTCCCCTGGGGTTTTGGTGCTGCCTGGAACCTGCTCTAGGTGCTACTCCCTGTCTTGGCCTGAAAAGCAACATTTGCTGTGTGGTGACATGAGTTTTCCTCTTGACTTCTTTCCCGTTCATCTCCCTTCAAATTCTGCCCTCTTTATTTGGATAAAACCTCCTTTTGCAGGAATGCTAATGGAATTCAGGGAAAGCTGTGCCTTTGCATGGAGGGGGCAGCCAAAGGCTGCAGAGGTGACTCAGTAGCTGCTCATCTTGGATGGCATCTTGCAAAAAAACTTGGGAGGGAAGCAAGAAGTCCCACCTGGGATGTTTATCACGTCCTCCGAGCTGTCACATAGAAGCTGAGGGCAGAGTGGCTCCAGGAATGCCCTGTGGGGCTGGCCCCCATCTCCTCATTGGCAGAACTGGCTGGGATGCGTCAGGGCTCCCTCAATCCCTCTTGGCTGTGGAAACTATGGCCAGGGGTGCTTGTGGTGAGAAGTGTCCAGTCCTGGAGTCCTTGGAAATTGTCCTCCATTCTGCACTTTAGGTAGAGCCAAAGACCATCTGCTGGACCAATCTTTGTCTTGGGGGGGGTCTTCAGCAGCTTCCATCTTTTTAATTTATTTTGAAAATAGCAGTAAAAACACAGGGTTGGGATGATGCTTTCATCCTCTTCTCTTCCACAGCTCTGCGCTGGCTTGAAAAGGTTCTAGAAAGACAAAGTCCCCCCCGCTTCTCTTTTCTCACTTCCTACTTCATGAGACCTTGTTATCAGTAAAACCCTGCCTGATTTCCAGGAAAACTCTCCGACAAGGTGTGGAGGAGACAGTCACTTTGGCTAAAATCTGAGTCATCTTTCCCGCACATTCCTGAGCTGAATCATTCTGTTAATCTCAGCATAGTGTGGGTTTTTTTAATTTTTTTTTAATTTTTTTTTAAATTCTCCTGGAATTATTGACAAATACATGGAGAATCAATTCTAATGAGCTCTACTAACCTACTGTACAGACCAGACGCATCCTGTGTTTTAGGCAGAGAACTGAACTTCAGGAGGGTTTTCAGCACGAACATGAACTTCTTCAGATATATTTTGACTGCCATGTGTACCTACACTGATTTTCACGAGTTATTGCTTATTTTCATCTGTGCAATCAAGCCTGAAATCAAATCTGTGTCTTCTGATGTCCAGAGAACAGTGACATGAGAACTGGCCTCATTAGCACTCATGGGAGATGCTGGTACAGCCAGGGAAGAGAACGTGCAGCTTCTGACTTCTTAAAATTTAATGACACAGTTTATAGGGCTTTGATCCTCTAAGTTATCTTTACTTACAAGCAGACTCATGAAAGTCAATGGGACCTATTTAGAATATAGAAAGTTAAACAGAGGAGTCAGCCCGTGCAAGATCTATAGCAGCCAAACCAATATTGCCTTGTACAAATGCCATAACATTTTCTAAAAATTAATAAACAAACAGATTGTTTCCTTATCAACAAATATTGAAGGCAATTGGATTCTCTGTGACCATTATGAGTGTCCCTCATGGGCAGGGGGGACCTCTCAGCAATGGAGTTGAATATATTTATTTTGTACTTTGAGCTGCTCTATGCATCGCTCGTGGTGGCTTCGTTTCTCTTTAAGATTCTTGAGGATGGGTCAATAACCCTATTGAATTGCTATAGCTGTCAATGAAGTGCCTCTGGCCATTTTCATAAGTTTTAGGCATAGCTTAACAACAATTTATTTGAGTGAAAACAACGCAGGAATGGAAGAAATATTCCTTGCCAGCCAGAGTTATGCCTCTCCTCTCCTCTCCTCTCCTCTCCTCTCCTCTCCTCTCCTCTCCTCTCCTCATTCTCTTCCCATGCTCGTCACCAAAGTATATGGGAGTCTTTGCTCAGACAAGCAGTTAATTTGTTGAGTTTTCTATCCTGGGGATAAGTCCTGGAACCACATCCTGTGGAACCAAAGGGTGGTGTAGCTCCTGTATCCCAAAGCTCAGGGATTTCACTCGTTTAGTTGAAGACCAAACTGTGCCTCTTCCCACAAATGAAACACCAAATCCACCATTTAAAAGGGGCTGCTTGGAAAAATAAGACTGCAGTGGTTCTCATGGCAGTTTTATTTTGTTCATTACTGAAGAGAAACACTTTCCTGGTGTCTGACAAGATAAAAAAATGAATTACTGTTTGACAGCTGGGTGGTTCTTCAGATTTTGTGCTCAGCTACTACAAACCCCAAGTTAATGATAAATACATCAGCTCTGCTTTTTTGGGTGTCTGCTTGCCTGTGCCCCTGCTTGTTACAAGCCTGTCCTTGCTTGCCCTCGTGTCTGCTGAACAGAGGTACAGGGCCAGCCCTTCCACACATGTGAGGGTGCAAGGGCACACGGCCTTTCCCCAGGGCAGGTGCAGAAAAAAAGAGGCTTTTCTTGATCTAGGCAAGGCAGGTGGCTGACCACACTTAGATGAAAAAAAAAAAAAAAATTAAAATTATTCTACTCCTGTGCTTGAAACTTGGCATGGAGAAACAAAGTTAGTTTTAAGCACAGGACATTGCACTGAGTTGGTCTGGAGTTTCCAGAATGGCTCATGAGCAGTGGAGACCTGGAGAGAGCCAGAAAGGAGCTCCCGGGCTCTGACAATTCGATTCCAAAGTATGGTGAGCAATGAATCACAAGTGTTTCCCCACAAAATATTTTGCAAGCAAACAAACAAACAAAAAAAAGTAATTTTTACTTTTTCTGTTCTTTTGGAAGGAATTTTCCAGTTACTTAAAAACAAACAAACCCAAAACAGAAAACATCCATCTTCTGGCTATTTCCAGTGTTTTCGAATTTTTCTTTCAGTTTGGGGAATAATTTTTGATGTTGCTGAAAACCAGATTGTTTAGTTATTTGCCTTTTTTTTTAATAGTTTCAGCAAAACACATTGAAAAGATTTGGCTTCCTCTGCATGCAGGTTGGGAACATTTTAAAATTCTCAAATATTTTGCAGGAAGAGAAATCCCTTTCTACTCAGCACAGCCATCTGCCTGTTATAGTAATGCTCATTTTCTTGCTTATTTTACCCCTGTCTTCCATTTGATATTTGCGCTGATTCTAAGTATCTCTGGACAGGAACTTTACTGTCCTTTGCAATCATCCAGCACTCTCTATTTAGGGTATTACTTTCATGTAGATGAGAAGTAATTATAATGGATCTGAAAATGTAGACTTAAGTCTAACGGCTATTTAAGATTCCCCATTCAATTTCATAGAATAATTAGCAAATCTATAGAGAGCTCTAATTTTCAGCCTTTTCTGAGGTTAATTTCTTCAGGGTTCAATCACAGTGCTAAGTGTATTTTCTAGAAGCTTCTAGAAACATTTTTCTTCGTCATCCCTCAGGACATAAGATTTTACTGGCCTTGATTCTTTGACTTGTTGAAGCTGAATGTAAAAGCCCTTGGAAAAACTTGGCTAAAATGTCCAGCAATTCCATTTAGACACACAGATTTTGCTCAAAGTACTAAAGCCTAGAAATACGAACTTTTCTCCCAAGAGGAAAATGGAATTTTTAGCAGGACTTCCTGACTGCTAAGGGTGGGAATGTTACAGGGACAGTCACCACTGTGGCAGTTCTTTGGTGCCTCTCCCGGCCTTTGCTGAAAAGGAAGAAGTAGTAAAATGCCTGAAACAATAATTAATATCAGTTTTGATCAGTACTTTAACACATTTGCAATGTTTCAACTATTCCAGGTAATAAAATCTTCCAGAGTCTTTTAATTGCCTTTGTCATAGGGATGGAGCTGGTTGTACCATCACCATTTACAGCAGGCTGAATATTCACGTGGCACGTGGTGAGGATAACCCAGATCTCCAAGACCGTGAGGCTGTGGAACTGGGAGCAAGCTCCATCAGCTTCAACTTGCTCATAGTAATTTACTAGATAAATGCAATTAAAAAATCTATGGTTTAAAAAAATAAAATTATAAAATGTTATCTATTTCTCCCTAATATCCCTTGGACTTGTTACCCAATTTCAACCCATTTGTCAGTGCATTGAAAGATATTAAGTGCTTATAAGTCTTAGGAAAAGAGGTGCCTGGGTTCAGGAAAATGATTAAGGAAAATGATTTTGTCAGTGCTCCCACTGAACCTGCTGTATGAGCTCATCCCCTGTGAGACATCAATAAATCGAGGCAGTCAGTCCTGAGCTTTATGTCCAAGGGCTACGTTGGTTCTGCTGCTCACGGGACTCTGCTTCTGAAAATGATTCATCTCATTCATGCACTCCTACACACACAGGCACTTTCCCTGCTCTCACCACAAACACTGCTCTGCAGGATGATTTTCTGCAGCTGCTTAGATACCCTCATGATCTCTCCTTTTTCTGTGTCCCCTTTATCTCTGGGTAACAGGCATCACCTCTTCATTCCATCCTCCCCTGCTCTGATTTTATGCCATCCAGCTCTTCCTAATTCCCAATCCCCTTCATTAAGTAGTGGTATTAAGGTGATTGACTGTGCATATGCTTCCTTTCTTTGTGGTCATATTTAAGTTTTGCCAACAAATGTCCCCAAAATACTGTCACTGTTGCTTAAATGCTTTTTCAACATTCTATACTCTTGCTTGAACAATTTTTAATTCCACTTAGGGCCCAGTTCTGCAACTTTGCCTCTGTGTATGTAAAATTTTCCTGAAGACCTTTAGAGTCTGTTGATTTGGAAATCACCTTCTTATCAACAGCAAGATACAAGTGAAAAATTATGTCAGAACTCTACTTCTGCTTGGATGATTTATAGAACGTTCCTCCTACCAGTTCATTTTTTTTTCACAATTTTTATCCTTCAGAAGAAATGGGTCAAAGGGCAAAGGTGCCAGCGGGTTCATGGCTGAACTTCCCCAAAGTGCAGAGGTGTGGGTAAGCGTGTTAGGGACACACGGGATAAATCTCTTATAGGGATCTCTGGTTTATTTTTCCCTAGAGCTTGTGTAATGTTTCCTCTTATATTTCCTCTCATGTTTTCATCCTGCAGTTTGAGGTAAAATCATCCTGAAGTCTCCCACGCTCTCCTTGTCATCTTTGCTCGCTGTCATCTCAGCTCTTCTGAGCCTTTCATTACTTGGAAACCCACTTCCACCTTCTTTAGTGTCTCTCACCTCTTTTGCACAAGCCTGTGACCTTCTGCCCCCCTGGCTTTCATTACTCACCAGGCTTGGGCTATGTCTGATGTTGAAATCTCCTCTGTGTGCAGATGCTGTGAGTTCCCCTTTCCTGGTTGTCATGGTTCTTGTAAGGAAACAACCGATCCCGTTCCTACCGCAAATCGCTGTGGGACCATTTGGGGCAACCCAGCCTCCTTATCTGAAACCAGATTAAAGCTAGAACTAAAAAAACCTGGGCCTCAGGCTCTGGGGATCCTGAATCCAAATTTGTGTATTATGGCAAGATGAGAAAGCATCAGGCAGATGCACATTTTTATTCCACCACTATCTCCAGTCTTAGTCATACTCAGCAACTTCTCAATACCCTGTACTGAGATCTTCAGTAAGAGCCATCAGTATGCCACAGGAACGGACCAGGAAAAAGTGAGAGTCCTCATTGATATCTCCTGAATAGCCAACAATTTTTAGGTGAAATTACTAAAACATGCCTTCCTAGGAAGGTGGCAGCTGCCCAAGCAGCAGAAGAAGGCAAAGGGCTGCACATGGTACCTACTTGGACCTTGAAGAATACCTCATCTCAACTCCAAAAAAAGGAAACAGATTAACCTTACAAATAAAAAAGCTTGTGTGTCTGAAGTGAGACACAAATAGAGGAAAGCTGGTGGTTTTGTTGTTGTTGTTGGTTTTGTGTTTTTTTGCTTTTTTTTTTTTTTTGTTAATATTCTTTATTGAGTAGGAAGTACTCTCTAGGATTTTCAGAAAGGGACTCTCAAGACGACCTGGGGTTGTAACATCCTGAGCAACTGAGCGCAAATTCATGTTTCTCCTCGTAATCTTCTCCAAGGACAGCCTGTTTGCTTTTTCATGAAACTGATTTTTTTCCTGCTCTCTCTGCTCTGGGCTCTTCAGGGCTGCCCCTCTTCCCATGCAGCCGGTTCTGCTGTCCACATTCTCAGGAGCTCCCAGCACACGGCTCCTCACGACCTCCTGCCAAACCAGCAATTTGCTTGCAGTAGTGTTCACATTACAATCCCCCGTAGTAGTGTCTCCAAAGAGCTGTACAGTTTTAATGCAAGGGTTTTAAGGGTGGCTGTGCATCTGAAGGAGCAGTGCTGGGCTGGGTTTGGCAGATTTGCAGGTAGCAAGCTTGGGTGGGTGCGGATTTCTGCCTGAATAATTAATCCATCCCAGAAGCGCTATTTGAGGCTTGGGTGTCAGAGCAGATTTTGTTGAATTTTAATATTTCCTGTAACTTACACATCTCATCCTTGCCCAGTTATGGTTTCCTCCACTCTCTGGAATGATACCACCTTCCTCTCACTGGCAAGTTGTGGCTCTGTGAACATGTTAAATCTCTCATCCCATTCCAGAGTATTTTCAGCCCTCCAGCAAAGTGTTTGTAATCTTGTCACCCCACGTGGTTTGATCTTCCAACACCCAGCAAGGGTGAATAAACCTGCCTTGTAACAGCTCCTTGTTAAGGGAAAATGGCATATGACACACCCAGTGAAACAAAGCCGTGAGTAACATACACATTATAGGCACATTTAAAGTGTAGGTCTCAAACTCCAGTGATTGTGGGTTCTGCAAAACCATTTCCATCCCGACAACCCATCCCGTAGCTACAAGTCCTCGAAGCAAGGTGGGAATCATGAGGGAAGGGGAGACACCCTGGATAAATGAGGCAGCCCCATAGGCTGCCCTGCACTTTCAACATTGTGTGATGAGCTAAGAAAGAAAGGAAATACAGCAAGCAAAGTACATGGGAAGCACATTTCTTGTGGCAGTGACAGACAGCATGGTGTTCGGGAAAGCTTGTGCATGTGTGGCTTCATGTGCAATCATGAGGGACGTGGTCCTTTACTGCAGCTCCAAATGCAGTCTTAATTAGTGGGGTGAAAGTGTGGGCCTGAAGTTTCCAATAACAAAAATGCCATTTATACTTCTGTTCAGGAAAAGAAAAAAGGACGTTAAACTGCAGTGGTTCCCGTTTCTTGGCAGGAATGGCAGAGTTTTGTCACAGCACAAATTTGTGAATCCCCTTAAGGTGTTATTGCTCATGCACCAACAGCCGTGAGGTGATTCTGGCTTCTTTGGCAAAGTGACCACTTTCTGTAGGCTCTGCTCTGTAAAAATAAACTGAATGGAGTAGTTCTTTCCCTTCGGATTTTTCTCACTCAGGAAACACCTATGCCCAAATCCTCAGCTGGTGTAAATCTGCAAAGCTCCTCCGATTTCAGTAATGCAATGCCAAGTTCCTCCATCAGAGAATGTGACCTGTTATTTTGGCTGAGCCTGTAAATCACCAATTCTGTGTTTTTGGACCAATTGTTAGGTAGCTAATCCTCCAATTTGCACATGTGGACAGTCTGAATGCTCCCATGTGAATTTTTGCCTGAACAAAACTGTAGCCAACACAAAGTGAGTGGGCAAGACCTAGGTGTGTAATCCAAAGCATGCAAACATGGAGGCTGAGTTTAGCTTTTCCCCAAATGCAGCCCTCTAAATCCCTGCAATCTCCTTGCACACAAAACCCACACGCAGAGTCCCTCAAAACTCACACTCACAAAAACAGCTGTAAGAGAAGAAAAGACAATGAGGTGCATTGTGGAGGCACAGTCAGTCACATCTCCCCCTCTGCTCCCCACCCTGAGCTGGCACATGCTGGGAGTCAGCTCTCAGGGGAGCACAGGGTAAACATACACCCACAGGAACGACTCAATCCCATTCCCTCAAATCCTACAGGATTTTGGTGGTTTCAGTGTGGGACTTCCTTTCCTTTCTGGCTTCTCCATTCCAAAACAATATTTCAGACTGAAGTTTTAAGGGAAAAAGGAACTTTATTTTTCTGAATTTTTTTTTTCAAACTCGTTGGATTCTCCCAGAAAGAGAAAAGTAATTTTTACAGCAAGAGACACATATTAAGCCTAAGAACTGTCAAAAATGGAACCTAAATTGAAGATGATATGCAGACATCTTCATTTGAGGTCAGCGGAGGCTCTGCTGTACCCAGCCCTGAAGAGGTTCCTAGCCAGGGGCTTAGAACCCAAAACCAGTAGGTTTTTCATTAGGCAAAAATAGTGCAGGGTTTTTACTTTAATTGTTTGACTCATTCCTGAGAATAACTGTGCAAACTACTCAGAATAATCAGAATTCTCAGCTGGCTTGCTGGAGCCCAGTGTGTCCAGCAAAGCCATCCCTGGCTGACTCCACCTGCAAGCACATCCCCTGGCTGGTGTGGAGAGGCTCACCTGTGTAGTTAGGTGCAGGATTTTATTTAGTGATCCAATGTTGTAAAGAATCAGGAGCCATGGAACAAATACCTGTGGGATCAGGTGTGCCCGCTGAGCACTTCTGAACTGCTCATGGAAGCAGAACCCCTTGCTGATTGATGCTGATTCCTGGTACCAGTCACCGTGTGAGGACTCAAGAGCAGCTTTTCTTCTGTTATTTCCATTTTTCTTCTTCCAAGCAGCCTGGGGTCACGACATGTCCAGGACTCAGAGCCTGTTTTTGAACATAGCGCTGGGACTACGAGATTCTTATCTTTTGTGACTGGAAGAGCCAAAGGAGGAGAAAGGCAACTTTGTCCTCACATCCAACATCCCGGGACACATCCCTCATGGTACCATTTCCGCCACCAGGAAGGGCACAGGAGCAGGGACTGAGCTCTGGGCCATCTGCATCCCCTCAGTGGAGCACTCGTGGATGGGCAGAGGATTTGCTGAGACCAAGGAGGATGGGTTGTGACAGAGCCCTGGCATGCTGCTGATCCCAACAAACACAGCCATACTGAGAAGGAACAAGGTGATGGCATCATGGCATGGTGCCTCTTGAAGCTGCCTGTGCCAGGCTCCCCAGAGCCCCAGACGTGGCAGGACCTGGGAAAGCAAGACCCATTCCTCGGCCCCTGCAGCAAGCACAGCTCCTTTGGGGTATCTGGAAAACACAGACCTGCAAACCATTGCTCTGCACACAAGTACATCACACAGGCATTTAATTAGTTTTGTAGTTCCTCAGGATTTACGAACCTTCATCTTCACTAATTTGCCTCAATGCAACATCAGATGGTGTTTGAGCACGTCCAGGAAGTATTAACATGGGGGTAAGTGCTTCTAAAAATATGATGCCTGTCAGAGAGGGTTAAATTTAAAGTAAAGTTGGGTTTGGGTTTTTTTTCTTTGGTTTATTTTGTTTTTGCCAGAAGCAGTACTCTTGAAGAGTGCAGTAACCTGTCTGTGTCTTCAGAAAATTACAGGTGTTTAAGTGAGCTGTGCTAAAGGCAGACTGGGAGATAATGGGCATTTTCTACCCCTCCAGGTTCTGCTGCTGCTGCTGTGACTACTCTTTACCACATCCCTGGGCTGTGCTGGCAGATGCTCTGCAGGTGAGGGGCCCCCCCAGCCTGCCAGGCAGGTCCAGGCGCTGAGCGGAGGCCGGGGGCGACGTGCTGAGAGGGTTTGCTGGGGCTGCCTTTGCAGCTGCAGCTCAGAACCCATCCTGAGCACCCACCATCACCACAAACCCCATTCTGACCTCTCCTGGAGTGCAGTGGCTTCCTATCTGCCTTGCCTTGGTGGCTTCTGATTTACTGTGGTTTAACTCCCAGCTAGTCTGCTACTTCTGGGCAAACCCACTGCAAACACAATGAATGAGACAGAAATGCTGCTTGCAATTTGTAGCCTAGTCTGCCAAAATAAAAGGAGTGAAAAGATCGTGCCTTTTTTAGACAGGTTACCCTCAAGTCTTCTACTCTCCCTTCCTCCTGCCAGCCAGAAAATATCTTCTGCCAATGTTGTCCCTCCTTTTTAAAAGACCTAGAAGCACAACACATTGCTTAGAAGAAATTATCTGGTTTAATCTTCCTCCCCATTTTCTCCCCTTCTGCATTTTTTAAATGTACCCTTAAATATTCGATTCCATCTTTGAGACTGTGTCTTAATGTCAAGCCAGAGCAAGGATGTCAATCAGAGCCTGTCAGGTAGGCAAAGACTCAAAGTGACCTCAGCAAGCCCTGCTCAGCCAAACACCTCCTTGTCCTGCACTGCTGCAGTGAGGATTGAGTGGAGGGACACTGGGGGAGGTTACAGGGAAAGAATAATGCCGTAGGTAGTCTTGGAGGGAAGTTCCCATCTGGGACACCTCAAACAGATGCTTAGCACAAGTATTAATAAGCTGAAAAAAGAATAAAAGAGATGGGCGAAGCAAAACAAGAGGCCCTGCCTGAATTCCCAGTCGGGTTTTGCACACACGAGTGATGATGATTCACTGTCTGGTTTTCACTTTGTTCCCTTCCTTCAGCACTCGGCAGTTTCTTAACTCTGGTAAAGCTCTGCCTGTCCTTTCACTTTGTGTGAACTTTAAGGTTTTTTAATCTGGCTACATTATTAGCAATGACCCAAACTCCAGAGAACTTGACCCACACTTTCTCTCTATATATTTAATTTAATTTCATTGACTTATGATAGAAATTATTTGAGTGCTCTAAGACCATAAATGAGAAACGTATTATTACAGTTTTGTCAGATCTTGCCTCACCACTAATACGGCATTGACACTGGAAAGCTGATAAAAAATATCCTCTTGGAAAGAGATATGTAGCAAAATAAAACCAACCTCCTTTATCCCTTTCCTGTTTTTGCAGACATCTTCCCAAATTAAAACTGTCACCAAATACGTCTGTTAAACTTTGGCAGGTCTTACAGGGATGCTGCTCCCTGAGCAAACCATTCCTGCTGCAACCCCGTTATCCCTGTCTCCCACAGGAGTGTGGCACCAGTGTGACACGGGGCTCCCCATAGCTGCCCTGGCACTGGCACCAGGGCTCTGATGGGGTCAGGATCTGCTCCTTTTTACTGGTGATGACAGCAGCGTGGGGCTGATAACCCTGACAGGGAAAAGAAGAGGCAGGACAAGACCTGCACACATTTCTTAGGTTATTTTTTACCCTTTGTGACTCTAAACCAAGCCGCAAGGCAGACAGGGGAGAGGGCAGGGCGGCTGCCTACATCTGCTGCCGCCAGCAAAGGACGAGGGAGCAGGTTATCCCTGGAGAAATCACTGCTGGACTGTCAAAACCTACAGCAAACTTCCTGACAAGCGACATTTTTCCTGTAATGGTTTAGTTTTAGTCAGAAACAAAACGTTACCTTGTGTTTGGCTACAAGGCGGGAGGGGAGTTGCTCCTCTTGTCTCACTTGCTGAGGATTTATTTATTTTTTTAATTTAGAACAGCAGCATCTTTACAAAAATCTGCATACTTTTCACAGTAGATCACTAATTTGATCCCCAAACTTTCAAGCTGAGTATTTTAATAATCTCTGGATGTTCTGACCCGCAGCAGGAGGGTTCTCATGCACATCTGAACAGCTTCCACCATGGGAAACCTGCCCACAGCAGGTCCTGCGAGCCTCTTTTGCTCTGTTGAGGTTCAGGTAATCTCTTTGGGCTGTTCCTCCTGTACATTTCTGAGGTGATGCTGTCACCTCAGGAGGGCACCCAGTGTGAGGTGTTTGCTGTCCTCAACACCCAGAAAACAGCCCTGACTCACAGAGAGCAATGCTCAGCCTCAAAGGGATGGTTTTAATAAGACTTTCAGTTTAAAGGGGGAATAAAATTGCATTTTCTTCTCATCTCAGCCTCTGTTTCCTTCAGCTTTCAGCAGGCAATGGCTTGGGATACTTACTGCTCTCAGTAATTTCTTTCAGGACTCCCTTATTTTTATTTTATGCATGGCCTAATGCAAGTGTCTCCCAGTTTCAGAGGAGGAAAATTAATTTTTTTCCTCTCAATAGCAAAGTGCCATCAGATTGAGCTCTAGACAGTACACACCTGGGCAGTGGCCTGGGCCTGCAGTCCTGCAGGGCTTCTTCAGGAATAAGCCTTGGTGAATAATTTATTTTTCAGTTTGGCTGCTGGGAGTCAAGGGGAAATTCAGTTTAATTCAAACCCAATCTCCTTCCTTCCCTGCACACATGTATGTGTTTTTGCTGTGCTTAACCAGGCTGCACAATGGGTAGTTGTGCTGCTCTAAGCCATATTGCATGCCATTTTTCTTGTAAGTTTTTATATTTCTGTCCTCAGTGCTGAGCTTTAAGACGTCAGCTCCTCAGAAGCCACTCTCTGCATCCTGCCAAGATGCCACATAAAAGTAGGACCCTGGGGACAAAAATTTGCTTGGGTTGCTATTCCTTCTCCTCTTGCTGCTGCAGCCAGACCCCAGGCCATGGTGGGTGGCCGAGGCAGTGGCCAGGAGGTGGATGGTCACTCTGTGGCAGAGGGAAGTGCCCACGCGAAGGGGACAGGAAAGATCTTCGAGTTCTGTGCAAAGAGGAATCAGGAGTCCTGGAGCCCACCAAAGCGTTTCACTTCCTCAGAAACAGGAACTGGGAAGTGCTTACTGGCAGTGACCTGTGCAGCCACTGGGAGATAAACTTGGTGTTTGACCCCGTTCTGAAAGGTGAGGAGGGTTCTGTTCCACTCTGTACACGTTCTTCTGTCCAGTGCTAGAGCTCTAGAGTTCATTGAGTAAATAGATTGCAATAGGAAGTTTCTTGCCATTGCTAACGTGGCCTGATGGGGCTCCTGGAGCGCTCCACAGGCACCAGCTTGCTGCTGTTCTTTAAGGAGACACTGCTGAAACTTTTAGCCCAACATCCCCCATGACCTCCTCTGCAGAGTGTGTAGTGGTTATTTTTCATCTTACATATGCTACGCTGTCCCATTAATGGATTTTTGTGCCTCCTTGAACCCCGAGTTTTGCTGGGCAAGGCTGGAACCAAGCCCTCTAGGTCTGTCCATGTGGAGGAGGCTCCCAGATGTTTCCAGTCTCTGTGCTGTGCCTCTCCTCATGGCAGAAACACAGGCTGTGCTGCAGTGTCTCACCCATGCCCTGTGCAATGGCATTTATACTCCCTCAGCAACAGGCAGTGGCTCAGGACTGATATTTTGGAGGGATAGTTATTATTTGCTGGTAACAGAGGAATTCCTGATAGAGGAAGTGCTCCTTGCACCCCAGTTCATGTCACTCTTCACTGGGCCATGTCTCAGAGTAACCCAAGGTAAGAGGATGGAGAATCACGTGCACCCTGTTTCATGGGGCTCCTCTGCTTCCAAAACATGCCTCATGTTTCAGCAGAGCCTGGGCAAGTTCAGCACCCTCCTGCCCTCCTGTGCAGCAGAAAGTTTCCAGGGGTCTGCCCAGTTCAGCTTCTCCAGAAGGAACAGGATTTTACCAGGGGAAAAAATGCAAGTTTAGTCACGTACTTTGAAGGTAAAAGATACTCAAAATGAGCTGTTCAGTTTTCCCTTAACAAAGTTAAACTGAACTAAAGCTTCCCCAGCTGGGCTGGCCGAGCATTGAACTTCTCTCTGGTGGAATAGGGCTACATGTGTCACTGAACCAGTAGGACTCTATTTTGAAATGCAACCTACCAAAGCAGGCTTTGGAAGAGTTTTCAAAACCAGAGGGGTTGATTTCTTGTTACTTTGTGAAGTTATTTACAGCTAAAGTGCCTGGTCTGGGTCACCCAGGGTCACTGAGTGTCTGAATACCAGACAGGTGAGATACTCATGTATTATCTCCAATTTTTTTTACCATGCCTCCCGTAAAAGGAACATTTTCTATAACCTCCTCTTGCATCACACTGGGGGAATTCACCATTCTATGAGTCAAAGCCCAGGTGAGCACCAGAAGAGATCACCCAGGGAGGGTGTGGTTTTTTATCCCCAGATGGTTTTGAGAACAGGTTAGACAAAAAAGGATCCCCGTAATAAGACCTGATCCTGCCTTGGGAGCTGAGGTGAACTGCGTGCCTCTCCAAGTCCCTTCCAGACCATTTTCCACAGCTCCAAGCCAGAGATTACAGCAGGAAGGAGAATTTGGCTCTCTGAGAGTTTAGTTACCCTGTGAGTTCTGAATTTAACACATCATGTACCCAGGAAAGCACCTGAGCACCGAGGATGGTGCCATGAAGCAGGCTGTTCCCTGGAACACAGAAGTGCCACTTTGCAGCTCCTGTGGAGTTCTCCTGCTGAGGACACGGCAGCATCACCAAAGCTCAGACGCAGCCCGAAAAGAGGTTGGGCAACACCCACAGCAGCTACCGACAGCCTGGAGGGGCCCCGCTGTAACTGTGGGGTTACAGTCCCGGAAAGAGCCTTTTCCTTTTTTTCCCCAAACCCAGATTTGTTCCCCTGCTGTCAGCACCTGAAACGTGGACATCAGGCGCACCCTCAGGCTAGCATTAAGCTCATTGACTCATCGGGAGTGATCGGGAGGGACTGTTGCTCACCTTGCCTGCCCCCTCGGCGAGCCTGGAGAACCTCACCCGGGCATGTCTACATGAAGTCAGTAACTCCTGTTCGATCCAGGGCAAAGCCCTCACCTGACCTGCAGAGAGGAAAGGGGAGAGAGCAGGACCAAGGGCAAGGCTGGTCCCACAGGGCTGTGCAGGCTGCACAAGGTGTCTCAAGGGCACTCATACACCATTTCTATCCCCGTGAATTGGACCTGACTGCCCCACAACTCCTAGAGAGTGACAAAGTGGCTGAGCCACCACCTGCCCTGACTCCAGTAGCCAAAGACTTTTTTCGTACACTCGCATCTGCTTTGTAGTTTTACTTTTTCCTGTTCTAGCCAAAAAACTATTTGAGCAGAAAGCTGCCTTGATTTTTATCCCCAGTAATACTGCTTAGCTTTTATCCAATACTTTTTATTGTCAGAGCTGAAAGTGATTTACCAAGAGGGTCAGTATTTCCTCCTTGCTGCCCCCCCGGGAAAACTGGGATTCAAAATAATTTAGCATAAGTTGTATTATTATGGGTTCATATTTCTAAAAATTAAAGGACCACTAAAAGTGCTTTTCTTTTGACTGCACACACACAGGCAATAATGGCATATGCAAAGTTATCTTCCTAAAAAATTATGATTTCTTGTCACCAATAACATTGTAAAAGTGACTCTTTGGAAGATAATGCTCCATAAATCTGAACCATTCACTCCTGCATCTGCATTTTCTTTTTCTTCAAAAAGTTTTGTGGTAGTGGAGAAATAAAGCCTACAAACTCAAATTAAACTGGTCTCCAGCTAGCCCTCAAAAAATGTGGCTAAATCAATAGGAAGCATACAATCAAAAAGTAGAAAGAGATAATGAAACCCCACACCAGAGGCACGAAAGAGGCAGCTGCAGACCCTCTGGAGCTGTAGAGCGGGGTGGTGGATTAGTCAGAAGGAGGCACAAACTGCTAAACAGAGCAGCCCCCGCTTCCCTTCAGTGTACTAATTAATCAGGCATAAAAAGCTCATCAAGGAGCAGTCCAGCAATGAGAACCAGACTGAAACAAGGTTATCCTGAAGGTTAAACACACAGGATCTTCTTTAATTCCTTAAAAAAACAAAAGGAAATCCCTCTTGCCATCCTCTCCTGACACACCACTTAGGCCAATCCCCTCTTGCAGGGGAGGTGAGATTGACAGCTGTCACTGAGGCCTTAAATCTTGGGAGGGGAAAGTGAACCACAAGTGCTGAGGATGGCTCATCAGCTTTGCTTTTCATTTCCCTGTCCTTTGTTTTTCAGCCTGGAGCTGTGCTTGCGTTTACATCAGTGGCCCTTGGTAGCTCCCTGGCTGTTGCCTTTTCATTTACTTCACAAAAGCTCAGCTCTCCAGGCAGAGTCCAGAATGAGTCCCTGCATCCAGGAGTGCTCAGCATCATGTGAGCATAGTGGGAACATTCAATTACAGAGGTTTTATCCACTCAAGTGATTGCTGACGTACACCCAAAAGCTCAGTCATTGCCAGAGGTGCTCAGCACTGGAGAACAGGGTCTTACCTTTAGTTTTGGGAAATGTGAGGTCTGTGTGGGAAAAAATAATTGCATCAAATGGCAGAGTGGTTTTGGGTCTGGAGGATGATTATGGTTGATCTTGCACCTTGATTCCTCTTGTTCCTTGGGAAATGGCCAGCGTCAAGCAGGACCACTTTGGTTCCATGAGCATTAGGGGTGATGTGCAGTGCTGCCATCTACTGCCGTGCTCACCCAGGGTGAACCCTGGGTCATGCCTTGGATTCCTGCCCGAGTCTTTAGCTCAAATGGAATCTGTTCTCAGAACAGGGCTGTCAGTGGTAGGTCCTTGCGACCAGTGGGAAGCTCCCAGTGGCCACAGAAGAGAAGCAGCCATGAGAAGTCAGTTAACAAGATACAACAGCTTCTGGCGAACAACCTTAATGTATCCCTAACTAGTCATTAAAATCCATTTTTTTATCTGCATAGCAGTCAGCAGTCTTCTACAATTCCTTTAAAAAAGTTTAACATTGAGTCCTTAGAACTTCATTTTGTGGAGCTGAGGTAAGGTCTCTCTAGACTGTATTAGCTAGATCTCTAAGCTGTGACTTTCCTTAGTCACCTAGGAGGTGGCTCTAAGCAGTACATCACAGGTACTTCACTTCTAAGTGGGCATGAGAGGTGAGCGGCTGTGTTCTTCTCCAGCATGTTTCTCTCTGTCTCCTGTGAATCTCTTCAGGGTATCCAAGGGAAGAAAATTCTGCTGCACCTTGGGCCAAAGGCTTTATCTACATCTAGCTAAGATAAGACTGCCACGAGGACAGCCTGAAGCCAAGCACCTCGTGTTGGTATCTTCTTTAAAGGCAGCCAGAGCTCAACCCAGGCTGTGTGAGCACATGAGGGGCTGCAAGGCAGAGCATGGAGTGCCGGGGATAAGCAGGCCGGGGATACACCCAGGATCACTCCCAGTGTCAGCAGGATCACCCACAACCAGCCTCAAGGGTGCTTCCACAGGTAAGGGAAGTGAAAGGGAAGCAAACACTGCCTCAGGTGTCACACTGAGTTTGTGTTCACAGAGCAAAGTAGCTGCAGTCAGCGGATCCTTGCTGGAACACTTGGAAAGTCTCGAGTTTCCACAAGCGCGTCTAAGAAAGGGCATCTCCCGAAGAGAAAATTCACTGCTTGGGTATAACTTCAGCACTGATTGGTGTTTTCAAAATGTGGAGACCCACCAAAGTGTTAGGCAGAAATGTAATCACTTGCAAAGAAGTAAAAGATACTGTACATTGAAGAGAAAGATTTTATCACCAACAACTGGCTGTACAAACAAGATTCAAAAAGATGTTGTTGCACTTTGAGTGTGCCCCTTAGGTACCAAACATACAGGCACATACTAAGGCATCACTGGCAAGCAGGAAGAACAGTGTCATTGTGAAGAAGAATCTTGAAGACGCAGTAACTGTTCCAGTGCCAAAGCTGCAACAAATTAAGCAGTGTCCAGGTACAGTTTTCATCCTGTGCCTTTGTCTTGATACTAAAATGATGGCGACTGAAGGAGGTGAAGAAATGGATGCACACCTGATAAACAACATCATGCTGACTGAGATGTAGGCCCAGCCCAAAAGCTGTAAGACCCAATTAGCAAAAAAGTGATCAGCTAAGATGGATCATCAACTCTGCTTGGAGTTTGTCGAGGTGTTACTGGTATTTTTCACTATTAATAATAACACTGACAGATAAAACAGTTTGATATCTCTGGTCTTCAAAGATTAAAGTTTCTTTCCCTTTAAAGCTGCTAAATATTGTCTTGCTCTAAAGACATCACAGGTCACTGGCTTTTCTGGCTCTTCTGATACTCAGCTACATAAGTAGTTTTATTTCCATTGAACACAGCAGGTCTTTCCCTCTAGACCCAAAGCAAAACCTTGGAAAGAAGGGAAATGTGTATTCCTTCCTTGCCAAATGACCGGGTGAATTGATTTTCTTCCCTTCCTCGTTGCCATTGTTTCTCTGTCATTAGCTCTCTGTAAATAAGTTTGGCAAGGTCTCCTTTTGAAGCTGCCTTTGCCTGTTGGACTGCAGACCTCATGGAAAAGGGGGTGAAATAAAGGTGCACTATCCTAAAGGAGACACTGGAAATGGTGGGTGGTCCTTGAGGACACAGCCTGCCAAAACACTGGCTGTGCTGTAGGAGTGACTGGCAGTGTGAGTGGCATGTGGAGAGGGAGGAAGAACCAGGAAAGTCACAGTATTACAAAATGCCCAAGTGTCACAAATTGCCACTTTTGCACAACATCCTGTACTAAAGCATTTCCAAAGACAGGTAAATTCAGATTCTGCAACAGGAATAAATTTATTTTAAGGAATGGAGTCAGCGAGCAGGGAAGAAAAATCCTGTTTTAAGCACATTTTAAATGCCACAGGTACAAACTGCAGTTTGCTTAATTTAAATCCATACCACAACAAGATTTAATATTTGTATTGCTGTAGTACAGCAATACAAGTGTCTGGGATACATTCCTCTGTATGACTGGAAGCAGCAGGTCCCTTGCAGCTGCTGCTTGATGGGGATGCAAAGTTAAGTGGCTATTCTTGTGCTCTTGCTTCCACATCCATCCATCCATCCATCCATCCATCCATCCATCCATCCATCCATCCATCCATCCATCCACACCCATCTTTGCTGTGAGTTTTTGAATGATCACAACATACAGAATCATGGTATTAGAGCCTGTACAGGAGAATTCCTTAGTCCAGCATCCACCCTGGTGATAGCTGTGACGTTAGTTAAGTAGTGGGGCCAGTCAACATTGCTTTAGGGGAAATTACAGATATGGGAATGAACCATTTATGATGAACAGTTGGTCTGCAAGGGGTCTGCTTCACTTTCTCAGTCAGAGTGACCTTAGTGGTATGAAACTTAGGGGTTTTTATCATGAGAACAGAAACTTAATTTTGAGTCAGGTCTGAAACTCTGACAGTAGATTTTGCAATTTTTGACAGGCACACAACTGGTTAATTTTCTGTGAAAATACAGAAAAATGTTGGTGAGGTTTGTAAAAGGCTATTGAAAGGCAATGTCAAAAGTGGACACATCAAGAAGCACTGCAGGTTTGCTGGTAAAAGACGTTAATTTGAAATGCTGAAATGATGATTATTGCTGACCTATGCTCCTTGTATTAGTGGAGTCACAAGTTAGGTCTGAGATGAACCGAACAACTTCTGGTGTCACGTTCCTTTGGCTGCAGAGAAGCCTTGAGAAGATGAGGTTTTATTTTAGATACACAAAGCTGGGTGTGGTGAATCCACACCAGAGGGGCTGTTCTCTTCACTTGAGGCAAATCCGTTCTGAGCTTTTATTTTTAGTTTAACCCTGGAGGTGAAAAGACAGTTTTGGGTTTTTTTTCTAGAGTGAAATTATACTGCTTGTTATGAATTCGTGCTCTTCTGAATGAGTCTTTAAATGACTGCAAGAGGAGCAAACGTCAACTTCTTGCTGTTTATCAGAGACCAGGGATATGCTAGTTCACATCAAGGAAGAAGGCTGGGAACAAAGAAGCCCATTTACCATGTTCCACTCTGCTATAACCTGATGGAGCTTATTGGAAAGGTTGGATTTGAGAGCAGCTCCTGCCTATTTGTAGGAAAGCTGTGGTTCACCCAGCGGATAAAGTCCTGAGCTGCCCTTTCATACAGCTCTGATGTGATCTGCTCAGGGTAGAGCACTCTTATGACGTACCCAAATTAAGTACAGAGCAGATGTAGGCTAAGACATGCACAGAGGCAGCAGCTCTGATTAGAAAATTAGGCGTCGTTAGGGCTGTTCTCTGGCAATGAGGCCCACTGACCTGGAATGAGCCATGTCCATAATATCAAGCTCCTCTTGTCACCACACATGATGACTGAAGTCACGGCATCTCTTGGGAATGGTCTCTGGCTGTGCTAACTCCTAAATTCCTGGGACATGTGTGGGAGAGCGCTAATTGATTCAGGTCAAAAATGTGCCAGGGCAGGTTCTAGGAATTTAACAAAGTAGACTATCAAATTCCAATGCCTGGGAATATTACCTGCCACTGTTTAATTTACTAGCAGCATAGGTGTAGCCCTGAGGGCTAGTGCACACACACAGACACCTGTGGTGCATTGGAGGTGTTTCGAAAGGTGCCTGGCAGATAATGTAATGATCAAGAGACTGACTTAAGAACAACAACGTCACTGCTGCCTTTTTCATTGTGCTTCCTATGGCAAGACAGCATTCTTTTACATATGGACAGCACCAAAAGTGCTGCTGAGAATATTGGATATAAATGTATATATGAATGAAATATGTCTTCTCTGCCCCATCCTATATTCTACCTCAGAAGCCAGACTTTAGAGGTGCATTTCATGCAATCTATGTTGAAAATAAAACCCCAGTTAACTGCATTTTCTTTTTGATTGTATGTGCCAGAGAGACCGTGAGCCACTGGGGAAAGGAAAACATAGAAGGCTTCTTTGTCCAGATTTCAAGGAAATGCACTTGTCCCTGTGGATTAATTCTGATTGTACAGCAGCAGGTTTTAAATGTTTGATTTTTGTTTGTGTCTGTTTTTTAACCCGTATCTCAAGAGGATTTAATTAGATTTGATGTTCATGATATGCTATTTACCGGATTATGATGAGATCAGCTGATAAAGCTTGACATAAACTTGGCAACTCGTTTGGTGCTTTCTCAGTCTTTAGAATTTAATTATGGCAATTTCAAAACAGGAAGCTTGGAAACAACACGGGGATTAAGGACTTGCTGTTGCCCCACTGGGATCAGCAAGACTTATGGCATTGGTTGTCACTGTTGTCACCAGCTCTCAGCATGCTCAGCCGTCTGGGACGTGAGTGCACATGTTCCCGTTCTGCCTAAAATGGACCAAATGCCAATGCCATTTCTCCTTGGAAATGATTCTCCTGAGGAATCCCACCAACTGCAGTGGTGTTTCATGGCTGAGGTGAGAATGGAATTAAGTGATGTGCCAAGGATATATAGACACACAAAAGCCTGGGACTTCTGTTTTTAAGCAATTTCCCAGGGAATCTGCATGCTCCAGCACAATATAAAATAAGTTCAAATACACAGGGCCAGAGCAGATGGAGTTTTTCACTGTAAAGATTATTTGCATGAAAGTGCTATTTTCCCACACTTGCACTCATTTTAAGCTTTCTTTCCTTTCTACCACAAACAGCTACTTCTGCTCTGTTCCTTCTGGAAGTGACCTGATGCCAAGAGCCAGCACGCTGCAGTGTACACAAGCAAGCTCCTTCCCAAACCTACCTCTGGTTAAGGATCAAAAGATAGTGGTTGAAGCGCAGAATTGTTTCTTTTTATAGCTTTCCACAAGCATAGAGATTGCATCTCTCTGCTTTATCTGTATTTTAAGCACCTCCTAAATAGCCTTGCAATCAAACATCTGAGCACCCACAGCTCTCATTGAAAGGGGCTGTAAGTTACTCTCAGAAGCAACTCACAGCTCCCTTTCTTGAGCACTTTGTTACTGATGAATGACGCCAGGCAAGTGGAGAGCCTTCCTCTATTTTCCAGTCTAAAGATGTGAAGGAGGCATTTCTGATATTTTATCCTCCAGGTGTTTAAAAATTGATACTTGTGCTATTTTAGTAATAATAAAAAAAATGTAGATGCCTATGTGGGGACAATCAAGGGGATTCAGGAGCAAACAAGTGTTCAAAATACAGACGTAACACATGGGACCATGTTTCAGTGGTGGGCTTGGCAGTGCTGGGTTAACAGTTGGACTCAATAACCTTCGAGGTCTTTTCCAAGCTAAATGGTTCTATGATTCTATAATTGCATTTGGATCTGAGGGCTTCAGACACTTAAATGTTTTTGACAATTCTGTTTCTCACCTTCTTTGGAGGAAGCATCTGCTACAGCTGCTGGATTCACTGCTGCAGAGGAACACTCTAAGCCCAAGTATGAATCTAGTCTGCCTGAGTTCTGACAAAAAATATTTCTAAAACACCTTTTTGAATTAATTTTCTATCCATAAAGCTCTGTGCTGTCCTTCCATTTATAGAAGTGGTGGGAAACAAAAAATATATCCTCTACAAAAGTAACTATAATTGATTAGGAAGTCTTATGAGGTTTGATTCTGTTTCCACAGGCTTGCAGATAAAGTGTAGATCTGCTCTTCTGGACAAGTCCCACTCTGCCCACCATTACATGGCACAGTACCTGAGCTACTCTGCTCTGCAGGGCTCTACCCACAGTCTACGTCCTTTCCTTGAGGCTGATAATTGCTTGTCAAACTGATTGACATTTGTAGAACTGTCTTTTCCATGAGACATTACTCCCTCCACACACACCCACCAAAAAAAGAATAGACAATTTGATTTTGCACTGTTTTTCCCCTTTTAAGCACAGTAACTTTTTCTGCCTAAAAGTAGTAATTACTTAATGAATAGTCCTTCATGTTTCCCTGTCAGTCACTCACTGTAATGAACAACTCGTTTTGTCTGCTTTGTTAACATTTAAAAAAGTATTAAACTAATAATAATAAAGATTTTCTAGGACTTTAACACACAGGATGCCCTGCGGAATGTAAGATTGGAATAACGGGGGGGGAGGGTGAATTTTCACTCTAGACATCAAGCAGCACTTTGTACTTTTTTGTGAGTTATGGGACTATTTTCCCCTCAGTACTTCTCCTATATCTTATCTTCAACCACCCTGAATAATTGGAGCATATTTAGGGGACCAAGTCCAGCTATTATTTGTTCCCCCTCTGTGAAAGTTTTTTCTTTTTTTTTAAGCCAGATCTGTGAACCTCTGTTGAGCTCTCGGTATTGAGGTCAAGGCTTTTTACAAGCTAGAATTTTTATCATGAACTGGAGCCCAGAGTTAATTGTACACAAAGACACATTGTTGTTTCCATTAGGATTTACAGTACCACTGAATTTTAATTATTGGGTAACATTTCTTCCATTATAGCTCTCACTCCTCCTCCCCTTTTTGTGCCAACCCCTGTTTCTTTCAGTTGCAGCAGCTTGCAATGTAAAGTGCAAAATACCCCCAATAAATAAACAATTTGTGGCCTCAGCTTTGATGCAACATTTTATTTGTCTCTGCCTAAAACATAAAAACAACAACAAAAAAAGGCAAGAGGACAATTTAATGTGAGCTAAACTGTAATCTGGTGTTTCCTGTTTACCGGCACCGGTTAATTTTGAAGTTCAAAGCACAGTCCTAGACAAGAGCTATACAGGAGGTCTTTATCATTGCTGGAACAAAACACTCACTTCTAATGGACAAAGGCTCTAGTGGGCAGTAAAATGTTCTTGGATTCTTTCTATGCGATGATAAAATAGACATGCTGAAATGCTTCATCAATTGCCATGAAGTGAATGTTTTACAGAGTTTTCATGCAAGAAAAACTAATAATTCACTCCTAGACCGTGAGGGTTTCACAGACTTTCAGTGACTGAGCTTCGAGTCTTTTTTTAAAGGCAACAAGCAGTCATTTCAAAAGGCATCTAATAAACACAAGACTGGATGTATTAATTGGTTTGCCTCTTAATTTTCCTCCTGGTCTCTATGCTTGAGTTCTGTGCAATATGTGGAGCCTCAGCCTATGCAGCAGAGTCGACATAAGTAGCCCCAACAGTATAATGGGAAAAAATGATGCATTCAATCAATAAAAAATCCCTTTTCAGAACCAATTGGATAAATACTTGGCCTCAGTTTATCACTCAGTCTCCAGCCATTTGAGTCCTGTGTGGTGTTTTATGAACCATAGATATATCTCATACAAATAAAAATAATGTTTCTTGTGCTGGACCAGTCAACTTGAAATGAATTCAAGCCCCAGTGGGGGATGACATCAGAGGTGTGGTGGGTTTCCAAGCTGAAATAAGCCCAGAGAGGGCCCTGGAGAGGTTTTGTGGGTGGGAGGACTGCAGTGTGTGCAGTGCACGGGGTAGGTCCCTGTTATGTGTGTCCCAGAGACTGAGTCATGCCAAGTGCCTGTGTCCAGTCTGCAGTGCCAATAGCCAGCAAGGAGGGAGTAAGAAGGATCTTTTTAAATGATTTTATGAATCTTTCATCCTCTCTTATTCTTCCTGCTGTGTTCTTCTCCCACTCCCCTCTGACTTTTCTTCCAGCTGCCACCCACAGTGTGGCTCTGATTCTGCCTCAGGATAAGGTGGTCTCCACGCAGTTCTCCCAAGTGCCCATGAATTGTCTTTTACTCACCAGGTCAGCGTGTGGTCTCTGAGTGTGTAGGAGGAATTATTCCCTTTCTTATTTCCAGCTAACCATGGCTGCTGCCTCCCTGGACAAGCCAAGCCTTAGTCAGCCGCAGGGGAGGGCAAAACCCCTTGATAATGACAAAAACCTATGAACTGGACCCTTGGGAGCCCCAGCAGGTCCTGAAGAATCACAGAGGGGCTGGGTTTTCCTTCTCTGCTCCCTTATCTCTGAACTGAGGGAAAAACTCTGATGAGTTGGGCAAAAATTATCAAAATCAAGGGGAAGTGTAGAGGGGTCTGTAGATCTGTGAGGGCTTGGATTGCTTAATGAAAACACACCCACCCACAGCCTCACTGCAGAGATGGAGATGAGTCTCCTGGGCTGTTCTCTTGAGTTCGACTGTTGTGAGAAATGCTTAAATAGATTCAGTTTCAGCTCTTCCTGTAGATGCTGTTTCTTGTGCATGTTTAGGGTGAATACATAGAAATTACAAATCTTTAAGGGCCTAATTTACTTACATGCTTAAAAACCAAAAGTGGTTGGGAGGAAGGGACTCAGGCAACCTGGGGGCATTTTTCTTCCTGTTGGCTTACTGACAACAGCGTGGGTGTGCTGAGGACAAGCAGCACCATAATCATTACAAGCAATATTGTCCTGTCTCTCAGCCTCTGCAAGATCTGGATCCTCATTCTTGTGGGGTGTGGGACCAGTCTTGGGTTCCCCATTGCTTCAGCTCTTCTGCTATGAGAATAGAGGAGTTCTAGGGGCTGAAATTCGAGAGGAGAAAATACCAGAAATCCCATGCCCCAAAGGAAAATCTTCAGGAAGATACCAGCGGTACCCTGTTCCCCAGGAATGTTGACCAGAATATTGAATCTTTTCAATCTAATCCCCACTGCTTTCACCCTAGATACAGACACCAACCTTTCGATGGTTGATGCCTTAATAACCTTTACCAACCACCCTTGGAAGGCACAGATTGACTCTTGAGATGAATCAATGCCTGTCAACATCTCTGGGCGTGTAAACACACCAGTTCCTCTTAAAAACACAAGGGACAACTCAGGCATTTGGTTGAGATTTCAGAGATTCATCTGCAAAGGGAGAAGCCAAAACATAGTGTAGGTGCTGTGCTGAAGGCTGCCCGTCCTTGCTGTTACAGACAATGTGTGAAGCAATTCTCTGTCAAGGAGGCCACGGGACTTGCCAGGGACCCAAGTGGGGCTTAGCTACGGTAACCACAGGGCCAAGCAAAAAAAAAAAATTAGGGAAGAGGTAGCTACTGGTCACTCTGTACCCGTGGCTGGGAGAAGTGAGATTTCCTGTGCCCTGCTATGGGTCAACAAAGAGAACACAACAGATGGCTGTTGGACAGAGTCAAAGAAAGAAATCCCAAATGGGACTGTGCCTCTGAAAGAGCCCTCTGTGCCTTGGAACAGCACATACAAGAGGATGGGTCACAGCTCTGTCCTGCTGTGGCATGTTGGGAAGTGATGAGAGAAGGGTTCCTGTTGTAAAAATGGCAGGAGATCAAGTCTTTCATCGATGACGTGAGGGCAGGACTTTAACGGAGAGGTGACTAAGGATTCCAGCTACTCTCATACTTGCAACAGCCCAGGAAGGGACTTGGTTCTTCGAGGGGCAGAGCACACAGCAGCACCCGCTGGTAGCTGGTGAGCAGGGGGTGACTCAGATATTTGGAGAGTGACTTTCCTCAACTGCTTTGGAGACCTGCGTTGGAACTCCCACTTCTGCAAATATCACTTTTTCTGGTGGTGTGTGACTTGCTGTGCTTGGGCAGAGAGGAAATAGAAATGCAGTGAGGGCTGTTCCAGCATCCAGTGACTGCTCAGACAGCAAACCATGGGCTTTGCCACCAAGATGCCTTTCATACCTGCTTGGCAGAACTGCACATTTTGTCACACGATTTGACCACTGTTGGTTTCTGGGAAGCCTCATGAACTGGCAGCACTCATATGTCTAAAGAGAACCTGTTTTAGCACTTCCAGAAGAAACTTGGCTGAAAAGTCAGATCCTAACAGTGTTTTGGGAGGTGCTCTTAGCACAGCTGATAGTGGCAAAGCAAGCGATTCCCTGTGTAATAAAGATTTTTTCCCCATCAGTGAATTTCTTGCCAGAGCTCTATGAAATAGGATACATTGATTTGACAGTAATTCCCAAATTTACAGAGTGAAACTGAGGGGTATTTTTCAACGTTCATTTTTTTCCACCACAATCTGAAAATTTTTTGATAAAAAAAGGAAAAAAGAAGGAGGGAATTTCCTCTTTGCTCTCCTTCTCTCTAATTTTAACTGGTTTTCCTGGAAGCTTTGTAACTTTGGGGATTAAACTGAGCTCTGCATGTGCATTTTCTGTACATACAATTAACAAATGCTTGTCTTTCAAGCTCTTTTAGTAAGCAAAAGAAAACAGAACAGGATTAACTTTGCTATCCTCCATTGAAAATGAGTTCCCCTACTGAGCAGTAAGCACAACCATGGAATATATGGTGCTTACTTAATACACTGGAAAAATATTCTTTGCTGGACTTACGCTCTCTTTCCTAAATTATTTTGCTTGTTGCTTTTTGGGTTTGGTTGGGGTTATTTTTGTTACAGCCAGAAGGGACAATCAGCATAATTTCCGTATACAAGCTGGACACATATATTTTTTCCAGTAACTTTAATGAGACTCCTGTTTGTGTGAGGAATTTAAGGGTGAGTTTTTTGCTGCTCCCTCTCACATCAAAAGAAAAGTTTCCATTGACTTCGTTACTGCTGGGTCAGGATGGAGTAAGATATTGGGAAATAACACTCTGAGAAGAAAAGTGGGATCAGCAAGATGCTGTGGTATCATTCTCTTATCACAGGTCACTATCAAATTTATATAAACGCAGATCACTAATTGCACTAATACTTTGCAGAGTGCCTAATGCTGCAGCTATTTAATAACGCAGAGGAGTAGTAGCAGTGAATCCTCCCAGAGTTTTTACGCAAGTTTTATCACGTCTGGAGAACCCACTGGGTTGGAAAGACTACTGCCCTTCATTAATGCAGTCATGAACAAAGAATAAATCTCTGTGTCCTTCAAACTCCCGGGAGTCCTCCAGGCCTACACACAGCGCGATTGTAAGAAGAGGGGAAGGAAGGCAGGGAAGTCCTAAAGATTAATCAGATAATAAGGGAAATTCTTTAGTCCTGAGCACAAGGTCTTTCCCCTCCCCAGCCTCTCCAAGAACCTACACAAGTCATATTGCCCCCGATTTGCAGGAGAGATAAGGATGCCCTGGCCAGCATGAGATGCACAACAAACACAACTTTATCTCCGCCACCACACGCCGGCTCGGGATCAGTGGGCAGCCACCACTTGGACGTCTCGCAGGAAGGATCTGCCAGATGAAACACCCCCTCATGCCCCCTCTTTCCCAGCCTTAGAAGTCCCCAGGTCACATAAGCGTGGCCTTGGAAGAAACAGGAAAAAGTCTTACCCCAGGTACGAGCCTGGGTCTCAGCAGCAGCCGAACAAACGACAAAGGAGGAAAGCGCTTGGTTTTGACTGTGTTTGTTTTTTCTTGTTTGTAGAGTTTGCACCTCAAAGCTACCATTGGAGAAGGGCTTCATTCTGTGTGTGCTTTCCTGTGGGCCTGGCAGGAAAACAGAGACCAAAAGAAAGGAAAATAAAAAAACCTGTAAACCTCATGCTGGAAACATCTGGATTTTTATATGTGCTTAACATCTCAGGAGAGTTTGTTTTTGTTTGTCCTTCTTGCCAATAAAGTCAATGCTTTTCCCTGAAATATAAGGGAGCCGGAAATATATATTAAAGAGAAGTATTCCTGGTTAAACTCAAGCTTGGGTAATTAATGACAGTGTGGTTGTGATGAGAAGCAGCGAGATGATAACCTCCATGAGCAATATTGTGCTATCTCTCAGCCTCTGCAGAGTTAGCTGTAATCATTTTGCAACCAGATCATCAAAGGAACGATAAGATCAGATAAACAAAATACTGCTGTCATTTTGCATCAATGCTATTGAAGTTATAATTATTACTTTTCCTATCTTTGGTTAAAATGAGGGTGAAACCCATTTTTTAAAAATTTAAACACACATATATATATATGTATGTATGTATATCTTTGCCCAATTAGACCCCTAAAAAGATGCATGTCCATGTATTATACTGTCTCAGGAAAACCCTGGTTACATTTCTGGTGGCTTAGTCAGACAGTTTAGCAAACAAGCAGCCACGATCCACCTTCACTCTACAGGGGAAGCCACCTGCAGACAAAAGATGAGGGAAAGTCTCCTTCAAGAAATAGTCAAGAGAAAGCAACATGAGCAACATGAGCACCTCCCTTCAGTAGATGAGCCCTGATCAGGAGTTTATGGTCATGTTGGCTGGGCTGTCCTCATTCCCCAAGGGAATTATTATTTCTGAGACCCAGAATAATCATGACTTGACAGAGTGAATGGGACAGATGACTGGGATTGCCTCTTCTGCTGTATCTTGAATGCCCATCCCAACCTCCACCTCCACATAGGCAGATGAGGTCCCAAAAATTACTCACCATGACGTGCGCTTCTACAGGTTTCAAATATGTTTAAGTTCTGTAAAAACAGCGACAATTTGGGTGCCTACCTAATCTTTTCTGAGCTGGATGGGAACTGTTCATTTGCCAGACCAAGGGGTGATCCCCTGCCCAGTGAGGTAACTGAGTGCTTTACCACTGATTTTAGCTGAAAGAAGCTCTCACTCTCACCCTGTAACTTCCTTGAGGTCAAGTTTGCTTCCTATATATCCAGCACTTCTGCTTCTGGTCCTGAGTGGAACAGACTTTCTTGTGGGTATGTTTGTACTTCCCAGTCATTTGCATGTAATTTTATGCAAACATTTTTATCACAGATCAGTTCACACAACCACAAGCTGTGTTTTTATTTTCACTGTCAGCTGAAAGCTTCATCTACATTGGGTTTTTTTCTCTCCTTGCTCCAGCATGACTACATCAAAGTAATTGCACAGGTGCAAACCTGTAATGCTCTGGAGGTTCTGCATTTGTGCAGCAAAATGTTCTGTTTTCCATGTACCTTATGTTGGTCTCAGCCCAGGTATCTCACATTTTGCCAGCCAGCACTTTTGGAGGCTCAGTGAAACATATGCATTAAGGTCATTGCAGCAACCCAAAACTTGGGCAGGCAAGCAGATGTTTGAGACAATTTCTTTCCATGAGACAGAAGTAAATTCTTTACAAAACATAAAACAATTTAATCGGCAAATTGGGCAGAAAATATTAAAGTGGATCACGTAAAATATTAAAGTAGATCATTTCTTTAAAAGACTCGCATGAAAAGATCAAATAATCGTATAAAATCTTCCATTTGTCAGTCAATGCTACACATCCACTTAAAATGCCTCTGTAAGTTCTCCAAACAACTGGGAGGATGAGAGGCAGCACTGGTGGGAGCAGAGGCTGAAGGAGCAGGAGCAAAATCACTCAGAGAGCCAGTGTGGGAAGGGAGAGGACAGGCTTGTGCAGAGTGTGACTGAAACCCTCTCTTTGCCTCTCCAGAGAGCAGAAACCCCATGATTACACAGGTAACAGGCAATAGCGAGCCAGAGCACAGAGCTCAGACCAGATCAGAGTGATGAAAACCATCAGCAAGCTTCAATTTAAAATTGCTGGGTTGGAGCTGGCACCCCCACAAGAATAACGCTTATTATGGAGTATCCATTTCATCTCATTCTCCTGGCTGATTAAATGATAACTCTTATCTTACAGAACATTGGAAGTTGTTGCTACATCACATCGTGGATTTATCAATAACTAATTCCCTGCTGGAGAAATAAGTATTTCATGACTGTGTACGCAAGGTACTCATTGCTCAATTTAAAACACCCCTGATCTGAAGTTAACACAGATTTTTTCACTCTTTCTTTTGGTGACTCTTACAAGTCTCAGTTGCAAGGAAATAGAAATTCAGTCTTTGAAGATGACAGAATCTGGAGCAATATGAAAAAATGACTCCTCAGATGAGCCTTGAAATGTCAGGTTTCAGCCCATTGAATTTTTATTTTTCTCAGCACCATTTAAAATCCTGGAAAACAGAAATTTCTGGTGGATCTGCGGAGGCAGCTCTCAGTGAACTGTAAAAGCACAGGCTGCACCATGATGCCATGAGGGGCCAGGAACTGCTCATGGAAAAGCTCCATGTTTTCACACACAAAACCGAGTGTAAGGTCTTTGTTAGTACAGCCCTGAGTATTTCACATTATGGCTCCAGGAAGAGCAGCACATTTAACACAGTGCTGTGATCATGGACAATGCAGCTACACTCGCCCAGTGGTGGATGGCCATAGGAAAAGGGATCACAATTAACTCTATCAGTGCTGAATGATACACCTACCCGGTGCTCCACATAATGCTTCTTTCTTCATAATAACAACAACAAAAAAATCAAACTGAAACATCATGGCATGTCAGGAGCTTGGTTTTTTATAGATATTAATGTAATTTTTATTTTGCTGAAAAAGGATCAGAGCCAAGGCATGAACAGGTGCTGCAGGAACCGAGCTGCACTGTCAGCCTCTTTAATGTGACCTTGAACTCCCAGCCACAAGTCCAGACCAGAATACACTGGAGTGTGCTCCACAAAGTAATATTCATAGAAGACTCAGATCAGTCCTAAGATTGTATTCACCATCATTCCTTTAATTCACATCTCTGCAAGTAAAACCACACCAGAGAAGGAAAGCTGCTCCACCTTAGTAAAACTAATTTCTTTTTCGTCCTCCTTTTTTTTTCCTACCCTGATTTCAGTAGGGGAAAGTTTCCTGAGTTGTTGGAACAAAACAACTCTTTGATCCAGGAGCAAATGGGTTAAAACAGCTTCAGAGTTTAAAGCTCTGTTTTGCTCATCCTTAATGGAAACTCAGGGACTGAATTTAGAATTGTGTTTGTGGAGAACAAGGAGAAAAGCGTCAGAGAGGAGGCTGGCAAAGAGGGATGGTATGCACGGGAATTAAATGCGGTTGGTGTCACTGCGCAGGGCGAGTCTGAACTATGTATGTGCGTGTAAGAATTTGTAGTAGTCTGTGTGCTGGCAAAAGAACTGGCAACCTGCCCTAAAACATTTAATAGGCTCCTCCTGAGTTTTTGAATCCCTCTTCAGTGCTCTGTGACAGAGGAGAACTTGATCCCCATTTTAAAGTATCCCTAAGTGAGGGGTACATGGGCTATATATGAGGTGGTATTCAGACAAAAAAATTATAAAAAACTGTTTGGACCTTAATAGAGCTGGGGATTATATGTAGCATTCAGAACTAGCTCTTCCCACACCAGAATTTGGGAGATTGGAGATTGGCCTGGAGATGGGTCATGTGCCTCCTTCAGAGCCAGGATCCAATTTCAGATTCCTCCTCAGTCCCCAGAACCCATCACTATTTGCAGCCTGCATGTCATGATTTGAAATTACAATGATTTTGCTGAATACAGGAATCAAATGAGCAGTGTTCTGAAATCTGCTTCCTCAATCTCTAATATGCAAGAGAGCTTGAAGTTGCTTCCTAAGAAATAAGTGAACCTGGATGGTTTCTTCTTCTTGCAGTAACGGACTAGTCCAGCTCTTGCCTTGGCTAATTTAGTTACTAATTTCAGGGATTAAAGATTCAGCAGAAGAGCAACTGCAGCAGCCTGATCCATTTGCTCTGTCTTGACCTTGGCACTGTTGGGGTGATGAGTGATGGTTGCCCAAGCTGCAAAGCCGAAAGTAAGGCAAGATCTGAGGAAGACTTCAACAGAGGACACCTGTGGGCAGACCAACCTACCCACACTGGTCCACTTGGATGCCCTGAGGTCTCCTTCATGCCACAGGGCTCCTGAGCCCTCTTCATCTGCCCGTGGGTTTGCATGAGTGAACGTTTTGTCGGACTGTGAGAAAGAGCTCTGACCTGCTCTGAACAGAGAGCACTCAAAACCTAAAGACACTGAAGACAGCTTGGGTAAGAGGAAGAGGGGACATCTCAAAATAGCATTTCTCATGTCATACGGACGGATGGAAAGTCCCTGATTGCCTGCACCAGGGGTTTGTGATACCAGGACAGCTTTGCACAAGTCTCTGAAATCCATTGGACTTCTGCAGAATCTTTGTAAGGGGAACCAACCCAGTCATCAAATACAAAAACAGCTGTGCTGACAACTCTCCATCTGCGTCTGATGGCCTTACATGGCACTCACAGAAAAGTATTCATCCTCCTATTTACTGCAACTGACTAAAAGCATCTTTATATGAAAGCCTGGAACAGCTTCAAAAGCCTCTATCTTAGGAAAACAGCATGCATTTAATAGTCTTCCAGGAGAGTATCACACATAAACTGAACAAAACCATTTAGCCAAGGAGCACTTAATTACAGTCAGCAGAGCGGCACCCAGACTCCACGGAGTTCCTACATGAAGGAGATCTTCCTTGGACAGAGACGGTAAAACCCAGAGGGGCTGTGTAAATTCATCAGGCTCCCTCCGAAATGTAGATGCAGTTGAAGGGTCCTGTATTTTTCAGCTCTTGATCAGTCCTACTCAGTTTTCCCTGCACCCAGGAGAGCTGCTCTGATGACTGTGCAGAAGCAGTGTGGGTCCCAGAGGTGGTGTTAACTGACTGAGGCAGTCCCAGAATACAGCAATCAAGGTGTTTCCCTCTACTAATTAAGGTCTTGAGAGGCGTCACCTATGCTTTAATCCTTCCCTTACCCACAAGATCTTCCCAGAAGGCCACAGTAGAAAAACAGCTGCCTTCCAGCAAGCTTCAGACTTTCTATCCACCTTCACTGGAGCAGATCAAAGCAGCTGCCACCTCCTTAAAGTGGAATATTTGAGTGGTTAAACTGAGGGCCAAAGAAAGTAAATTAGTATTATTTTTAGAAAAGGTTTGCTGCCACTCAGCAGAAAACTGCCAGTGCAGCAGCGTATGGCTTCATACAGAAATATTGGTGCTCTGTGGGGCAAAGGAGGCCGGAAGAGCAGTAGGAAGTATTGTTACCTCCATTGCATGTCCAGGGGGCAATGCATGGATGGGATATGGGAAAAGAACTGTCCTCCCAGACAAATGGCAGGGCCTGTCCTCAGCAACCAGCTCACCAAAGTGGCACAGCAATCCCCCCTGGTGCTGGGGACAAACTGCTCCTTGGAAAAGCAACTGAGGCAGCTCGGCCCTGCTTGAGGGACTGACCCAGAGCAGCATCACAGGAAAGGGCTCAGGGATGGGAAGGGCCTGCAGCCTCTGTCACAGGCACCTGCGTTAGAGCCTGAGTCACCTGGGCTGACACCAACTCTCACTTCTCAAAGCTGGGAGGACTCCTGAGTCACCTGCCTCCCTCCTCCCCCTGCTCCGTCCCTGGGGCTGGCACCAACCAAACTCTCCTGCTGAAGGTTCCCGTCAATATCCCTTTGGGGCACAGGGCGACCGGGCACCCCAGGGGAGCAACTGAGATTTCTGTGCTGTTTGCAGCTCTGGCTGGTGTGAGGCGAGGATGGGAAACTCCAGATTTAGATTTTTGTAGACATTTCTAGTGTTGATTAGTTTCGGTGATACTCAGTGTTAACATTTGTGTCCCCTGAGTTCTTTGCCTTTCAGAACAGGACGCCTACTTGTTAATTAGTTCAGGCTTTTACCCGAAGGGTTATTTTGGGGATAGGCTGAACATTATAAAGTGCTCGGTCTGTGCTCGGACCGAGTACTTTGCTGTGACTATGGAGTTGACACCACGTCATTTCGTTCATTTATTTAAGTGTTGATTTGTAGCTGATGCACCCACGAGTAATGCTGACAGCAGCTCCAGTTTCTTCATTAAAATACAGTGAAATAAACACAGCCCTCACACCTCGTCTTTCCTTAGCTGTAACCTGCTCAACACAAGGAATATTCATCACATCGCTGATGACAGCTGAGGCCACTCAGCAGTGGGATCACTCTTACCCCTGATGTTTCTGGATGGCACCTGAGACAAGAGAATACCTGGGACTCCACCCAGCCGAAAGCTGCTGTTGGTACCTCTGCAGACGCAGGAAATCTCCTGCTTAATTTAGGGCATGAATGAGATCGTTGGTATGGACACAAAGCCTCCTGGTAGAGATCTATACTGAAAGGATGGCTTGGCCCCGGGAAGGCTGAGGTTCTGGTTCCTGGCTCTGCTGTTGTCCTCTGGACAACAAGCTGGATCACCACCCCATGGTCTCAGTTTTCCCTCCACTCCTTTGCCCAGTTTTTTTATTTCTTGCCCTCTGTGAGCACCCCTGGCCATGGTAAGTAGAAGATCCCACAAAATCACCTACATGAGCTCCAGTAAGGAACACAGAAACCATATTGTTCCCAATGGCAGTGAGAAAACTGTTAACTCCTGAATGTCTCAAAAATGTCATTTCAGAGAGGGGAAACTGAGGCAACGACAAGTATTTGCAAAACATCTATGGTATGATAGAGAACTATCCAGAGTATCATTTTGGGTCAGACACTGACACTGGGAGAGCTAAAAGCTGGTAAAAGCAGCTCACTTCCACCAGCTTCTGGGACAGTGGAGCAGCGGGGTGAAGGTTTTGGTGAGAGGTTGGGCATTTTCCTGGGCTATGGCACCTCCTATAACCTGTGCAGAAGGATAACACAGCTGTAGATATCTGTGCAGGACCTTCCCATGATGAGTTTGGAGGGCATAAATGTTGTTGGCACAGATTTATGAGATGCCAGCGGGGGACTGGACTGGCTGACTGCAGGAGTGTGAGGTGCAGTCTTTTCTGCGCAGAGAGCTGCAGCTTGTCCCACTACTGGATCAACAATATTTGCACTTTCCCTCCTCATGGGCATTGTGCTGCCATGCTACTGCTCCTGGCTTATGAGAGAATTAACTCCCAGTAGTACCAGTGGAGTATAGTACAGCCTGTGATATGTACTGGGTTCCTTCCAACAGAGCAGATCCTCACTCTGGTAACAGCAGTAGCTGTCTTTAACACAATGACTTTGTGAACATCACCCTGATTAATACTGTTCTCTCTCACTAATTGTTACTACAATTCACACTAGAACCTTGAATCCAGGAATTGTCCCTAAATTCTTGTGGAATGGCTGCTTCTATCTGCATGAGAGTTATCTGGTTTGGGTTGCTCTCACTATCAAGATCATAGATAAAATGTATGAGAAGTCTAATCGTACCTACCAGTTCCTAACCTCCCTTGGAATTTGAGTTGGTATCTCTTCATAGATCCTAAACTGGCCTGTCTCCAGCTGGAACTCATTCCTCAATCAGAAGGAACATTGGGTCCCCTTAAACCTGGAACAATTTAAAAGTTCTTTCCCATCACAACAGCTTTGACCTGGATTGCCTTCTTTAAACTGCCTCCAGAGTATTCTGTTTCATAACCAAATTGTTCATTATTGTTGCTCTTTCCAAACTACCTTTGATGGGACTCCTCTTCGACCTGTGCCTTGTTTAGAAGCAGTTTTGATATCTCTTTTTGCCCTTTCTGTGCTTGAATGACCTCTGTATGGGAAACTTGGTGACAGCAGAGCAGCACCTCTTGTGATAAAAGCTCTCCATATTCATTCTGAGTTTATAAGTGCACAGTAACATCACGCTACTTTAATTACATGTTTTCCTGCGCCTTCTCTTTCATCTTTCTGTAACTTTGTCAAGGTTGTAAACACACCTAGGCCTTAAGGCTCCTTCCGCAAGGATTGCTTTCAAATCCATCTACGCAGTTTCCTTCTATGGATCTCCGTGTTCTGTACTTCCTCAAATTGCAGGGCTGCAGTAAATGCCTGGGAATAATGCATGTGTATAAAGCATAGACTATAAAAGCGCAGAACGGTGTGATGGCGTTAGCAAGCACCTCTGACGAAAGATGAATACAGAGGCTGCAAGAGCCTTTCCCACATGAAATTCTTGAGTGCTGGCAGACTTTCCATTGTTGTGATGCTCTGGATTATTAAAACCTCACTGAAATATCAGCTTGTTTCACCACGGGTTCCCATTTTTCACAGACCCATTCTTTGTGTGTTTGGCTGACAACTCCTGTGAAGGTTTCCTGTCCCATACTGGATTTCTTTTGAAATTGTTGTTTTAATTTGCCTGGGTTTTTTTTTTTTTTTAAATTTTTTTTTTTTTTTTCTGGGGTTTTTTTTTTTTTTTTTTTTTTTTGGTTAAATGAATGTAGAATTGATTCTCTGGGAAGACATGGGATTTTTCTGCAATACAACTATTATCCTTTAAGAAATACAGGCTTCTCAAGATGCTGCCCCTTTAAACAAGACAAAAAGAAATCAACCATTGCCTGGATAATGCTGTTCTCATCAACATGCAAGGAGCTTGCTTGTCTGTCACGTCGCCCACATCTTCTCAATCACTCCCTTTCATTTATCCTATTATGCCCCTATTTTAACTCATGCTGTGGCTGATACTCAATGACAAGCAGAAGAAATCCAGCTGAGCATCATCCCGCCTTTGCTTCCCCACAGGAGATGCAGTGTAGGACATTACCTGGTGGAGATCAGTACTCAGGCACCTGATGGAACCTGAGTGGGGAGAGACTTTTTACAGCTAGAGGAAAACACTGCCAACCCAGAAGGATCTGAATGACGAGATCTGTTGTGGACAATGGTTTTTCTGACTTTTTCCCTCTTTTCAATGTGTGAAGAGACAGTAGGTCTTTTGCAAGCAGTTGCAGTTTGGAAGACATGATCACAAACCCTGACTAATGTTTGTGGCTGGTGGGTCCGTGGCAACAAGTCAAAGCAAGTGCTAATTACTTTGGCTATTGCTGCTAATTTATTATTTAATTTCACTGTATTAGTGTGGCATTGCAGGGCCCTAACCTGGAGCCATGACCCCACGGGCAGGACACTATCCAAACACAGAACAAAGCAACGGTACCTGCTACCATGAACTCGCAACCTAAATATGCTGGTGTGTTGACTCCTGACCTGTAACCTGGAGGTGTTTGAGCCTCCTGACTGCAGGGATCCCAGAGCTCACAATGGTCTATGTCAGAGAGCAGTGGAGCTCTGTGGTTGAGAAATGGTGTTACTGACCCAGTTGCCCAACCAGGAGGAGGTACCAGCCTGGGCACTTGCACGTGCAGGTGAGGAGGTCTGTGGGAAAACAGCGGGGCTCAGAGATAAATGAGAAGAATACATATTTCTAGTCTTCTGAACCCAAGGCTTAAATCTGAGCCTGGAGCAGTTTGCACCCGTTTAGAAAATACAACCCCTTTCACACGGCTGATTCATGGCAGTCTCCTCCTCAAGCTGTCTAGCACGTCTACAAGTTGATGCATTGATACACAGCAGCTCAGGATGGAGTTATCCCTCCCTGGCATGTGTGTTTCTGAACGGCAGCCAAATGGAGCAGCCAGCTCCGAGCCTGCTCTCTGATTGATCCAGTTCATGAAGACCTGCCCAGCGATTTCCATGCATATCCTGGGAAGATTAACACACCATCCTGTCAAGCAGTGTCCCACAGCACTGCAGGAGAAAGCCTTCAGTTAACCCTGTGTGCTGCAAACAGCTGGAACCGGCCGCTTTAATGAATCTGCTGGGTTTTCTGTTATAAATGATCCGACTGCATTCTGCTAATTGTGTTTCCTGGGTATTTCTTCAAGACATAAAATAATGCTGAGAGCTCATGGGTCTTTCTTTTATTTATGTCAACTTAAGGCACTCTGAGCTTCCCATTCTAGTGAGAACCTTGCAACTGTCACCGATAATAATAATAAAAATACTTAGAGTTACCATTTCTGTATCTCCCTTAATTCAACAGCAATACAATTACCTAGAATAATTTCTAATATATGAAACAATATAGGCCAAGATTCTGGAGCGCCTGGATGGGAACTTGGCTTTTGTTTTCCAAAGGAAAAGAGCTTCCACTCCTTCTGTACAAGAAGACTCATGCCTATTACCAACCGTTGAGAGTTTGCTTTTGAAACAAACTTAATCTCTCTTTAATTCTATGTTTTATCTTGGATTAGGCTGTCCTTGCTGGTAATTCAGAGTCTCAGGGTGGGAGGAGGCAGTGACCGATAGGACGCACGGATCAGGTTCTGTTCAGACTTGCAGGCGCTGGGGCAGTCCAGCCTCACAGCAGGCTCTGAGACTCCATCTGCAGGATTTGCTTCCCTGCTTTGGCCATTGCTATGTCGAAGACAGTGGGAACTGAGTCCATGGGGATTACAAGGAGAGAAAGAGGGTAGGGGAAATCAGTGTAAGCGTGCTCCAAAGCAGCCCCTGCCCCTCTGAACAGCCTCATGGCTTGGAAAAGCAGCTCCTGATTGACACCTTCCAGACCTCGTGTGGATAATGTGGCACTGGGCATTTTGCTGGGTTATCTGAGGGCAGTGTAGTCCAGCCTCTGGAAGGGAGGGAGAGGGAAAGCAAGCACAAGACCGTGCCAGGCAATGCACTGTCATGGCTTGTTCCTCAAGCCCCAGAAAACTCCACACCCATTTTATTCTTCACTGTTTCCTCATCAGCCTTGCGTGAGATGCTCCTGGGCAATGGATTTAGGAAAACCCTGTCATTTACACCTTATGGGGAAGGAGTAGCAATCTCCATGGGAACGGGGCTCCCCCAGCCTGGCTCCACCCAGCAGGTGAGGATGGATGACCTGCCAGCTCCTGGCGCAGGAGCAGAGTGGATGGAGGAGGATGGACAGACGGGTGGAAGACACACCTGTGGGAAGGTTGCTGCTGCTGGCTCCTGTTTGCTTGCTGTGGAGAAGATTTCTCTCTGGCTGACTTACAAGACAACATCTGGCACATGCATAAAGAGAAGATGATGGCTGATCACTCCAAGGGCATTTATCTTCATGAACGAGGAGGAGAGGGTTATAGTGGTGGAGCCCCAAGGAGTTGGCCTGTCTCTCCTCGCCGGTGAAGATTAATGTGTTGTGGGATGTTGGCAACACATATTGTGCACACACAATGCACCTTTCCCTTCATCCCCTCTCCATTCCCCCAGCTCTCCTCTCATGGACTAATGGACTAATACAGCCTTGAATGATGACAGGTTACATGGAATATACTCCCTCACCCCACAAAATGCAGGGGAAATCTGTAGCAAAAAAAGTGCTTAAAATGGTTAAGAGAACCCGGATATCCTACATCATTAACTCCTAACAAGGGAAGAGCAGCCTATGGAATTTCACATGTTTATCTCTCTAGCATAAACTGGACTTAGAGTATCTTCTCTTTTCAAATATATGGCCCATAAATTAAATTCTTGCATTCTTTTTTTATGTCATGCAATTAAAAAGCAGTACCATGGATCACATTTGTATTTAAAAGAGCAGACTGCTTTCTTCTAATAGTTCAAGAATAGAGGAGACTTTTCACCCAAAACCAAAGATTTTTGAAGATGGGTGGGTGCATCAGATATTGGTCTTGCACACATCTTTGCCTTGTTGCAATAAGCATTCATGTGCAAGTTAAATGCAAAATACTGCATGCAAAGGACAGAAATGAGAAGCGGGAAAAATTTATAAGAAAAGACAATGAAATGGCAAATCTAAGCAGAGAGCTGCCTAACTTGTACCTGTTGCATATTTTGCCTCAAAACCACAGGTTCAAATTGTGTAGAGGCTGATTTGTGCAAAGCAGCTCCACTTGGAATCATTTATTTTACAGATTAAATTAATGCTCTTTGTACACAGTGCAGCTCCACTTGGAATCATTTATTTTACAGATTAAATTAATGCTCTTTGTACTCGGTGCAGCTCCAAGCTTTTGGACAGCTGTGGTTTTTGGGAATGGAAAAAGCCAAGGAGCGCATCTCTCTCCAGGCCCTCATCCCGGCCACTGTGGGCAGTGGCAGGACTCTCTGCTGCACTGGTAGTGAAACATCTGGCTGGTCCACACAGGTCTAGAAAGGAGAAAATAAAATAGCTATGGAGATACGGGAACAAGGGAAAATGCAGAGCCTTTATGGAGAGATGAATACTATACACATGACAGCAGGCACGAGATGGGAAATTAGAGGGATTAGAATGACAGGAGTTTGTGGCTGAACTGGGAAGAGAAGTACTTGCATTTTAAAGTGTCTCGAGGCAGAGGGAGCTGACAAGGCCAGGCAGAAGTATTTGTAAGCATTAAGGTGAAAGATGACCGGCCTTTCTCCAGAGGGAAAGACATCCTTGCAGGAGCACACCCTGTCCCCCTGCAATCTGCCACCACAAAGGTACCAGATTTACAAACCCTCCTGACCATTTACAGGAGACAATTATTCTGGAAAAGGGCTACTCCTCATCAAATCCATTTTCTCAGCAAGTCTATCACTTACAAAGTCTCATGTAGGAAACAGATAATCTACATAAAAGTGAAAGGAATGTCATGCAGAATAGCTTAAAATATGGATCCCCCATCACACAGCCTGTCATGTCTTCCTACTGTATTTCCATCACTGCAGACAACATAATGCCACTGCACCAGTCATGTTTCAACTAACACCTCAAGTCAGGTAGACACATAACAGGTTAATTAGGGGTTTTGGCAAATTGAGACCACGGGCTGTAATTACCAGCACTCAAGACCTACAATTTCTGTTTTAATTAAAATAAACAGTGTGGAGAAGCTGACATCACACCAGAGTAAGTCACAGTTAATTATATTAAGCTGTGGCCTCCATCATAAAAAATACTCAGTTTGGATCGGGATTTATAGAGACTGACTTTACCATTCCAGCAAAGTTTAATTGCTGTACAGAGGCCACCGACTGGTCTGGACAAGTCAGTGTTGGGGTGACGGGATATGCCGTGTGTGGAAGAGCTCCTTCTCCTCTCGGGGTGGAAGCAGGCAGTGCCAGCCCTTGAATCTTTCCTTCATTGCCTCCTGCCAACCTCTTGCACCCTGACAGGTCCCAGTTGTGCCCCATTCACACTTGGGCTGCCTCTGTCACTTCAAGAAGGAAGGAGAGCTGCTGCCTTTCCCAAAGAGCATGGCCAGAGAAAATGAGCCTGGGGAAAAAATCTGGAAAATGAACTTTTGGGGAGGGTCTGGGAGATGGGAGTGTAGGGCTCTGAGGTGCTTTGGGCACCTCTAAGCTCAGGGAATCTCCCAGTGATGGAGAGACAAGCTCTGGGTGCCTCAGCACACCCAGGGCACGGGTGGCACATTCATCCTCTGCATCCAATAAACGCTCCTGCTCAGGCACAGCTCTTGCCTTTCTCTCCTCACGCACTCCCAGGTAATTCCCTCGGCAGTGTTGCAGCGTAACCACGGCCCACACTCCAGCCTCTCATCCGCCACCTCTCCCGCTTCTCCTCCTCCACCCAAGCTTCCCTCCCAACCCTGCCTTTTGTCTCCTTCACCCACTTTCAACCCTGTGCCTCCTTTGATGCCACCCGACGTGAGAGGTGCAGCCAGACCCACCCTGCCCAGCCAAAAACACACCTGTTTTGCAAACCAATCCGGGTGTATCGGACACATGCTGTTCTGGGATCGCTTTTATTGCGTTGCACAATCCTGCTGCCTGGGAGTCTCCAGCCGGAGCAGCCGCGGAGGAGCAGACGTCTCGCGGGCTTGCCAGGACTCCCAGCAGGGCCGTGCAATACCTGGGCAGATAATTAGACACGCAGCAGGGTAGAGGTGACAGATCTCAGGTTGGTACTTTTCCAGTCCGGTTATGAGGAGCTGCCAGGTGTCCCCACAAGAGTTCAGGCAACCCACAGATGATGAAGCCCTTGACAGGCTCCTTGCAGGACCTGTGGGGGACTCACCTGAGCTCCTTCTCGCTGCTTGGAACTGCCAAGGATCAGCAATAAAATACTGGAAAAATTGTCTGAGCATTTCCTGGGGGATGTGGTGGTGACTCCAGCTGAAACTGCAGGACAATGCCGTGTGTCCCAGCAGCGCCATTGGGGATACAATGGGACCTCCTGCAAGTGACACTTTCAGCTTCTGCAGTGGAGCTTGAGGAGTGAAACTCCCTGAATTTCCATATGTCCCTATAAATGCACTTTACCTTTAGGACCAGCCTGCCAGCGGAATCCCTGGAAAACAACGTTTCAGTGGAGCTTTGATGATATAATCTTTCTGGGGAGGGAGAGACGAGGGAGAGTAGGGCAGGGAATGCTGCTGTTTTCTGTTATGAAAGGTGTGGACCTGGTTAATCATCCCAGGCTGTTGGATGGGCAGTTCAGACACAGAACAGACAGAATTTTTCTTTTGCTTTTTCTGAGCAAGAAAGCATTTTTAAAATCATTCTTTATTTCAGTCTATTTTCAAGCGTCAAAAAGCTATGTAAATTGCTATTTTTTTTTTAGTTTCTGCATCAACCTAACCCCTTTTTTTCCTAAAAACAAATAATATGCTCAGGCAGTATAAATGGAAACAGTTGCTCTTTATTCATTCATTCACTTCAGGATTTGTTTCTGACTTCCACTAACAGTGGCTGATCCTTATTTAGTTAAGTATGGTTTCCCTGCTACGTCTCCATATGAAATTTTGACTCTCTGTGATGTTTTGATTTGCATATGATTAACCAGTAATTTTTTCAATGCCATAGGCCTCATACTGAAAGTCTTCTTTTCAACATATCTTTCACTGTCCTGCCACGATTTCCTAACAGTTGCTGCAACCTGCAGCCCAGTTATTTTCATTTCCACGACATTTTGAGTCCAACCTAATAGAAGTAGCGCGATGAACTTTAAATTCAGCAGTTAATTTTTAAAATAAAACTCATTAAACACTGCTGCCCAGCTGGCCATGGGTATTGCTATAGGCTTGTAGCTCACCTACAAAGCCCCACAGAAAGGTGGTGTTTGTTTGTTTGGGGTGTTTAAATGCAGGATTGCTCGCTGCTTTTGGTAACCAGGTGAGACACCCCAAGCAAGCTCAGACACCGGTGTTTGGTGTAGACCTGTGTGTTGCCCAAGCAAGAAGATTGCCCTGTGCTCCCCGCCATGGGTTACCAATGCTTTTGGCTTCTGCAGGTGAAAGCGGAGTGACAAAGCAAAGTCACTGGTGCCCAGCCCTGAGAAGGGTGAGCTGTGGCACTGCCCACCACTGCAGGGACTGGCAGAGCCAGCGTGATGTGGCATTGCCTGATCAGAGTGCCCTGGAAAGCTGAGTCCTCCTTCCCCTCAGGTGAGGAGGAGGAGGAGGCAGGGTGATGACTCAGAGGAGCGGCAGAGCCTTTGGGGCTCTCCCGTGCACCCCGGCTGGGCCCACGGGCTCTGCCAGCCCCTTGCTGCCTTCAAAGCACCCAGATGTAGAAGAAGTGACCTCCTCGCTGATGTGGAATTCTCCCCCAGCCCCCTGCTCCTCCAGAGCCGTGCACACCAATTCTGGGACAAGCCTGAGCCCTCCTGCTTCCACCCCACGGCTCCTTAGCCCCTCCAGCTCTACCGAGTGGCAGTGACAGGGGCACAGGGGGGCTGCCCCGGGCAGTGGCAATGCTCTGAGCCAGGGCAGGGCCACTTTCTCTCTGGGAAACCAGCAGCCAGGACAGAGGCTTCTAACAGCCAGGACACCCAAATTACTATTGTTTGTGCTGCCAGGATACCGCAGCGTTATTCAGGGTTTTATCCCACTGGAGGGATGGGCCATTCCACAGCCGTGTCCTGCCCAGCATTTGGGCTCTCAGTGGCTCTGAGGATGTGTGGTTTTAAATTCTTTTACCTAATTGTAATGAACCATTTGGGTTCTTTCCTCCTCTTTTCAGAGCTGTTGCCAGGCAGTTTGTCCTGAAAATGCTGGTCATGGTGTTTTGTTTTATCTTTTTATTTTCCTCCTCTTATCAAAGCAGGATGCCAAGAGACAAATTTATTGTCCTGTGTAACATCCTCTTTCATATCCTCCCTTCCACACTCCAGGAAAAGCAAAGTGCCTGCACACCAGGCCCTTGACAGGTCAGATCAGGGAGCAGGCAGGAGCAGGCCCTAGTCCATGCTCATGAGAGGCTGTTACAAACCCCATTGGAGGGATGGGATGAGTTTGCCCTGACTTCATCCAGCTTGGGAAATGGGCCAACATCCTTCTTGAACCCTCTGTCACTACAGAAACCACATACCTTTCATATGGTGGCCATAGCTGGTGATGTGAGGAGTCTGGGGGCCGCTGAGCAGGATGTCTGAGATTTTGATAGGGAGGCCCATCACTTGGAGGGAGATTGCTGAGTCTGGAGGGGAGAGGAGAAGAAGGGAAGAGAAACACAGAAGCAACACAGTCCAACCATGTCCTGCTGCTGGGACAGGGGCAGAGAATCCTTTTCATGCTACTGGAGTTTTGTTGTCCCTGAACCATAATCCATTTTAATTCAAGTCATAATAAAAGACACCTAAGTACTCATCAGTGAGTGCAGACACACCATGTGTGTTCTCTTGTGTCTTCTCACAGGGCAAAGTGTGTGATGGGACCACAGGTGCTGGTACTGACCAAGAAGTTACAGAGCCCATCATTTTCTGGTTTGTATTTACCACATCCTTGGTCTCAAGGGGCTTTATTAAGCCTGATCAGAACTGCACACTTCTGAGGAAAAATGAAGTACATTTACATCTACCGAAACTTTTACAAAAACTCCCACTCCTGCTTTTTTCCTTCTGATCATTTTGCTCTGGATGCACCCTCAGGCCTTGGGCTTGTAGGACGGAAAGCAGCTCCCAGTAACTGGAGGGCTGAAGCCACCCTTCCTTCAAATACTGCCATAAACATTTCCAACAGACTAATATAACAAGGAGGCACCTGTGTTTCTAGAGCCCAGCATTGCAGAGAAATACCATCCCTGGCCTGCAATCTTGCTTTTGAAGCAAGCTGGCTATGGGCATGATAATGGGTGAGCTGCTCCAACCTCATTAAAGCCAATGGAGAACCTCGCATGGCTTTTGAGGGCACAGGCTTCAGGCTGTCTATGTGCTGAGGCTAGAGCAGACCACTTGGAAATGTCTAAACAAAGGGAAAAAAGTGAAAAACAAATACACTTGCTAAAAACAAGGGAGTGGCATCTCTGTGGGCAGAGAAGGCTGCAGGCCATGGGTGCTCATACACAGCCAGGATGTGCCCCATGCAGCTCCCCTGGGGTGTTCCCAGTGCTGGCAGTGTTTTGGGGCACTGTCCTGGCTTTTTCTCAGCTGTCTCAGCAAGTGCCCTGTGTGGCTTTGCTCCCAAAATCATTATGTCATCAGCTGGATTGCATTTGGAATTAAAAATAGTTTCAAACTGGAATGGTTTGGCCGTGATGGGTCAGCTGGTGGGAAAGGAAAAGCCCCTGTCTCCACCCACTGGATATTTTGGAGACCTTGTGCAGGCAAACAGCCAAGGTGTGTGAGTGAGGAGCTTTATCTTGGCAGCACTTGGGTGAAGCCAGCTGGGAAAAACAATTACTTTTTCATAAAACTTTCTTCTATCCCAGTACCTACATGTTTCAGCACGCTCTGGGGAACTCAGTGCAATGAGTGACACAGATGCTGCTGAGAGACCTCCTAATAAAATCGTATTTTCCACATTTACTCCAATTAGGAGAACAGGAGTCAAAGTAAGTTGAAGATTTCAGTTCAGTGAGGTGTTTCGAGGGGGCAAAAGTGGGTTTGAGAGAAATTTGACTTTTCTGTGAAAAAAAAATGTATGTGAAATGAATGATATGAATATCCACATATTTTTTGTTGTTATTGATTTCTGCAGATACTGAGAGTTTTGAGTTCAAGTGAAACTTTTCTTTTCACCAGTTGTATTCTTCTAGTGCTATTCAGCCACAATTCCAGCCCATGCCAGCAGCAGTGCTAGGGGTGGCACGTCAGGTGTCACATCACGCTGAAGATTTTACCCTCCTTTCCAGTGAATCCCTTCCCTTTTTTCTGTTGGGGAGGAGCAGAACACAACCTGCTAAAGCCACCCTGAAGTGAACGACTCTAATTCCTAAATGAGCACAATACTGGAAATTCTCACAATTGCAACATCAGGACCCCTTTAGAGCCTCAGGGCAGGGGGATAGGAGGACTCCAGAGCTGTGTGTGCCCCAGGCAGGGTGCCAGCCCCACAGAGGTGCTGCTTCCCTCTCCAACCCCTCCGGGGTGTCCGTGTGAGTCCCCTGTGCTGAAAGGTCAATTCTCCCTTTTCCCCTGTGCAAGCAGCTTCTCCTGAAATGACCATTGTGCTGCCAGCTCAGGTTTTTTGGCTGGTCCTTCCAGCTCTTCCCCCTCACATTCAGAAAAGAGGAGCTAAAGGAAACACCTTTGGCTGCAGTGAATAGGTAGCGGCTTTTGTACTTCCCTCTGCTGCCCTTCCCAGCCCGGTGACGTGGGGATTTCTGATATTTCCTGAGCAGCTGCTGGACACTACACCTTTAGGAGCTCCAGCTTTGACTCGTCCACACCCTTTCCCCTTCAGCAGAATTCACACAAAACCAGGGGATAAAAATAAAAACAGCTGTAAAAGCCAGTCTGGTGCTCACTTGGATGGAGTGGCTCTGCTCTCAGTTGCCTTTGAAAAGCTGGTGCACCCCAAGTGTCTTGGAGGCACTTTTGGGGTGAGATGGGCAATTGGAGCATTCAGACAATATATCCCAGTCCCTCCTGAGTTTACTCGAATGGCTTCTTAAAAGCAGTGTGGATGATTTTAGTAATTTGGAGCCTCTTATAAAAATAACTTTTTTTCTTTCCTAAAGAATCTATGTGCTGTACTCCTTCTTTCTTTTTTTTTTATAGCTTTCTTCTAAAAAAATATTAGGATCCAGGTGCTTTCTGCCATCTGCATATGGAGCCAGGTTGAATCAGCCCTGGCTTGTTCTGTTCTTCGTAGCTGCTACTCCTCTGACACCTCTCAGATCACACTGACAAGGAAAACTTTTATTCCTCAGCCTGTAATTCCTGTCTCTGTGTGTGGGACAAGCTCACACACCTTGTAACTATTTCACTTAGGCTCAGAACTCATCTCCTCATTACCCAGATATAATTACATCTGACAAAAGTATTGAATGCACCAAAGCACAAAGAAAAAAGACAGAGGGATTAAACTGATTCAGGTCTCTCACCCCTGAACGTTATGCCCCCATAAAGAGCTTGAGGAGGAAGAGGATGAATAATTGTTGAAGGATCATTGCCATGATTACAGGGTATGGTCTCTCATATGGCACGTGAAGACTCAGACAATCATGGAAATTATAAAGAAAAATCAATTTCAGTACTAAGATGGGAGCACAGGGATATATTTTTTATTTGTTTGTTTTTCCTTTCTAACAGGAAACCAGAGAGCCTGATACGTGACTTAACACAACATTTAACTTTGCATTACAGGTGGGTTTTCACAGGCACTTAGGGACAGCCTGGCACTGCCACGGAGCCTATGGCTAAAAAAATAAATAAACAGGAAATCGTTTGAGAAGCATTGATAACAATAACATCAGCACTTCTGGAAACAGGGTCCGGCGAGGGGGTGCATGGCTGATGCCCTTGCTGGGGAGTGATGAGCTGCCGTGCTCAGGGGTGCAGGTGGGGCTGCTGACGGGCAGCCACAGAGGGTGTGGGGTCACCCAGGTGCTGCTGGTGCCTGGGGATGCTGCTTGTCCCCCCTCGGAGCCCCTGCCTGCCCTGCCTGCCCCCGCTCCTGGGCAGCAGCCTGCCTGCAACAGGCCTTCCATAAACTTTGCAGCAGGGTTTATGTGCTGCTGAAAACTTGCGAAAAGGTCGTGGCGAGAGGACGGCACAATTTTCTCGTAAAAGCTTTGCTGACGCATGCCAGGGAAAAACGTCAAGAGTGAAGGAGAGGCTGTGGATCACTGGCTGAAAGTTGCTTTCCTTGTCACCTCTCCTGTTTTCTTCTAATCACAAAAAGCGGAGGAAAAAGCAACCGAGGTATCTTCTTGTAACAAATGGAGGAAAAGAGAAAGTAAACACATAGAAGAGTGCCAAAAAAAATTACCTGGGAAATTCCAAAATGAAAGTATTTTGTTTAAAAATTTCAATTAAGGTTGCTAAGTAACGACAGTGTATCTACTTATCAGCTCATTTACAAAATCTAAGCACTGAAAAGCCAAGACATTAATAGTGGTGGAGATCATAAATCTTATGCTGCCGACATAATAAGCGTCCATGCATTATTCTTATCAAGTACAAAGCAAGTAAATACATATTTCATCACAACAAGCTTAATGCTGACCTCTAAATAAATAGCTGTCTTTCATTAGCAATCTCAAAATATAACATAAAGCAAACCCTATTAAAAAGAGCCATAAAAATTATGTATGTAGACACTAATGACACATATTGATCAGCTTCACGTGCAAAGCCATACGCATGCATAATTCTGCCACAAATCAACATGGTTATGTGGCATTTTTTTTCCTCAAACCAGACATTCCGCAATATTCTCAAGGAAACACAATTATCAAGGATTAACTAAAAGTCAGCTGTCACTTTGATGTATATATATATATTTTATATAAACACTCTTGTTAAGCCTCAGTATTCACCGTATCTCTTTAAGAGCACTTTGCCATTGTAACTGAGCTTACCAAACTAATATGATTTTAAAGGTCAGAGTTAGGGCTGCTAAGTTCTGCTGGGACATTCTGCTGCGCTGTGTTTTATGCTTCATAAAACTCCGTCTCTCTGCTTGGCGCTAATTAGGATAGTCCCCTGTAATCAGTGGCGCCATTCCAATTTCCATTAGCTAAGTTTTGGACTCCAAGGGCTGTTCCTTCCACGGTTGCCCCATTTCAGTCGAGCACTTTGCCATATGCCAGGCCTTATGCAGGTGCTTAAGCTCAGAGAAGTGCTTGTGTTTAACTGTTGGGATGGATCACATGGGCGAGGCAGGAACGTGGAGGAATTTGCTCGCCCGACCTCAAAACCCCGACTCTAAGGTGCTTTGTCAAGCAGTCTTTGTATTTTTCAGGCGTTTTGGCTGTTTCCAGGGGACAGACCTGTCAGATCCTCCAGCCAGGCCCATGTCAGCAGGTGTCTGATCCTCTGTGGACACCCAGCAAAACCAGGCTGGAGCAGCACAGATGGAATGGTGAGGGCAAGGGCTGAAGGGGAACAGCACAGCGGCCTCAATGGACCAGGGTGGTCCCCAGGGCAATTTGCGGTTTGAGCAGATGACATAAATTTGTCACAGGTTTTAATTAGCGTTGTCAGGGCTCCAGGTCCCAGCCTGCCACAAGCCAACATTCCTGGCTGTGCCAAGCTCTCCCAGCCGAGCCTTCCCACGTCACATCCATGGACTGAGACTTTCTGCTGGATGAACAACTGATTTTGACTCCTTGTAGGTAGCATTTGCTCTGCAGTTATTGCCACAATATACCAAATCCTTTTTTTTTTTTTTTAAATATCACACTAAGTGCACCGAGGATCGTATTGTCGCTGAAAGAAACTTCTGAAAACTCACGGATAATAGTTAAATCCATTCAGCTTTGAACACTTTAAAAACTGATCAGACCTCTTTCTTAAAGCCCTGAAGTGCTTTTAACTCCCAGTGAAGCCAATCAGGGCTCTTTGAAAGCAGTGAATGGCAGAACTAGCCCCTGAAACATGTGAGCCCAGCTACCGAGAGTGGAAGCAGAAAATAGGTTACCCCTCCCAGCACAAAAATGCAGATGTGAATTAACGCCACATATGTAATGACATTTAAAAGCTACATTCAGTAAATCTTATTCAGAGCGAGGAAGAAATATGAAAGAAATCCATCAACATTAATTTAGCTCAGACAAATAACTATTACTCAATGTAAGCCAAATTGCAAACTGCAAGGAATCATGTATCAGTAAATTTTAATGATCACTCCACTCCCAAAAATGTTTAGACAAAAAATGGATAAAATAGTCTTTTCATTCAATGGCTCATTTACAAAAAAAAAAAAAAAAAAACAAACTCGGTCAGAATTATA
>VZTE01004705.1:3689060-3742989 GCA_013397775.1 Eulacestoma nigropectus
AAAACTGTGCTGAAATTTGAATTAAAGTGTTCATTTTGAAGTAATGAAGAACTATAAAAAATCTCTCAGGTTCTTAACTTCCCTCCTCCTGGGAGAAAGAGAAGGGAAGAGAAAGAAGTGTGTGTAGCTGTTCGTGTTGTGCAGAGAGCGAGGTTTTTTCAAAGCCTTTCAGCTCTGCTGATGAGGAAAAAAGTTTTTCTTTGAAACTAGTTACACTTCTCCCCTTCCCTGTTTTCCCCTCCTCTATTTCTTGGATGGAGCACCAGGCAGCAAAGGGTGGTGAGAAGAATAATATCTCCGTGTGGGCAGAGAGCAACCAGGAAGGGACTTCCCTTTAAAATTTCTCTTCTTGCACCTTATGAGTAAAGCTCAGAAGGGATAGAAAATTGTGAGAAAGTGGGGAAACCCCCCAGGATTCTTGCCCAGTAGCACTGATTCACATTTTGGTTCCTCCTCTTCCCAATAATCCCCTTCATTTTCCCCACTGCAAAAAAAGAAAGCCTGTGCTCAAACCTGGAACGACGATGATGATGATGAGAGCAACATTGGTTTCAGATTAATTTTGAGCAAGGAATTATCAATTAAAATGCTGATTGCCACTGTGGCCAGTCCTTTTCCTCCACCTGCACTGAGAGCACACAGCTGTTGGACATCAATGTGCAGTGATGGGAGAAAAAGTATTTTAAGGCAGAGATAGGGGTAAAAGTGTGAGTTTAAGACTTTGGTATTAAAAGTGGAGGGAATACCCTGTGTAGGCAATGGATAACATACACTGGGTCCTATGCATATGTCAAAGATATTTTTTTAATAAAAAATAAGCAAAATAAAGGTATTTTAAACTTAATCATTTTATAGACTATAATCATTTTGTGTTAATCTGTCTAAACATGTCAGTGATGACAGCACTTCCTTGTAGCCAGATAATAAATCAGGATCTAAGAAGCAAAGAAATTCAGAGGCTTTTTATTTGGTGTGCTATTTATGCTGGAAGAAGTAATTTATATCCATTTAGATTCACTTGGATATACTTAGTCTTGAGTCTGAATTTATCTTTAAAATCTCCGTGTATGGGATACTGAGAAAGAGAATGCATTACACCTGCTGATACCTGCCTGTGTGTCTGTGCCACTCGCACTGTTTATTTTAGGAAAACAAGCGGAGGCTTTTGGTTGGGTTTTTTTTCTTTTTTGATCCCTTCAAGAGGGTGCAGAACTAATTTTTAGCTCATTATGGAGGTAATCTTCTCTTGCTTATTTGACTTGGGCTGTTTCCATAACATCTGCTTTTGTGCAGAGGCGCTGGGCGCTCCGTGGATGGAAGCAGCTCTATATGTGGTTACATTCGCATGTTGTTCGCCTAATGAAACCCTGGCAACTGGCCCGTGTTTGAAACATATCTGAACCACAGAAAACTGCTCCACGCTGCTGCTGTCCAGGAACCTCGAGAGGAGGGACACGGCATTGTCCGTGCTTCCTTAAGGGAGCTCAGCTAAAAATATTAGGGAAAAAAGAGTGCACGTTTCCTAAAACAGCCAAGAACACACAAGGACATTCTGGGTCGGGTGCTAAGGGGTGTTCTTAAATGAAGATGGAGGAAAAGTTCTTGCCAATGCTTTTAAATTGTTTTACACCGAGTGTTCTCGCCCGATGGCTCTATGTGCCCTGCACAGAAATCCAGCTTTTGCCAAGCTCATGGGCAGAAGTGGATGGACTTGTTTCCAGTCCTTGAGTCTAAACCTGAATCTCCAACTCACCTGTGTGGTTCCCTCCTTCCTTCAGTGACCAACACCGGCACCCACTGGGCAGCACAGGAGCTTCCCCTTCCACAGAAGAGGTCACATGGAACACACTCTGGTACTTTTCTCTCTCTCTTTATATACATTTTTAAGTGTATATGATTTCAGCTGGCAGAAAAAAAAAATAAACTTGCAAACAGTTTTTTTTTTCCTGTGAAAAGCACAGAAAAATTCAAATTTTAAACATTGTCGCCCAAAAGCAAAGATGTCATTTTTTTCACTGTATTTTTCAAGATTATTTCCATAATTTCAATTAATCCATTTAGTCAGTGAAGTGGGGAAGGAGGCAAGAAGGTTCTGATGTGGAGCAAGAGCTATCAAAGGCAAAGTTAACTATTAAACTCTTATAATAATTTTCTGGGGAGTAAGTATGACCATACAGGACTGTTCTTCCCCCTTTGAGCAGTGCCAAGGTAGGGTCTGGCCTTTCCCAAAGCCACACACGTTCCTCTCTGGGATACAAATCCTGTTGTGTGCTGTTTGCTAATGTAAAGATATTTATACTTCCCAAATTACAGCAGAAATAAACTGATCTATTCTGAAGCCAGCTCAGACCCAAAGGCTTCTTTATGTATTTATTCACAAGCTGCTGTTTTATCGCAGGGCATGTGTCAGCCAGCAATTCATTCCTTTCTGTTACAGGGATTTCATGCTATGGGAAGGGATGGGGCTGTTTGAATAAGGCAGCGGAGAAAGCCAAGTGCTCGGGGCTCTCGGGAGAGGCAGAGGGACATGGCAGGGAGAGGAGCATGCCAAGGGGGATGGAGAGGCAGAAAGCATCTCAGGGCTCACGCTGTTTGCATCACTGCTCGGAGTGCCACCTCATCAGCAGGTAATGCAATCCACTCGGGATTGCTTCATGGAGCTGCATCACTACCAGGAACCGCTGAGGTCAGTGGGCGTTCAGGTGGAGATACCCTGAGTCAGAGAAGACATCAGCTGATGGAGCAGATCAAGGGGCTAGCTGTGATTTTATTTCTTTTTTCCCAAGATAATAGACGTTAATCTCCTGAACTCCAGCCCAATGAGATGAAAGTGCTCCTGTACCACACTGCTCCCACCCCGTGAATCGAAACCAGACACACACACACACACAAAGCACCGTCACTTTGTGTTCATCTAAGACATTTGAATACTTTTTTTTGGCACTTTGAGCCCAGCTTTGCTAGCAGCTACATATTTCCAGAAGGATTTGAATGCACAGACTTGCTAGAGCAGATTTTGGTCTTCAGCAGGGTCTGGGTTGTGGCAGCTGGAGCTGCTTTCCTCAGGAACCCCCATCTGGGCTGTGCGAGGGCTCCGGCCGTCGGTGTCAGCCCTCGCATAACTGACCTTGAGATCGTCCAAAATCTAAACCAGGAGAGACTGTAGCTGCACAAGACTGTGTGTGGGTAGGTGTGTTTGAAAGAGATAATTATTGGGTAAGGCAAGAAAACATTTACCTACTACTGTAAAGTGTTCTCTGAAGACAAGAAGAATCTCTATCCTTTAGCCTTTTAATTGATTTTAATTATTCAAAGCTCTTCTCTCCTTGCTCAAATAGCAGTGTGATACAATATTGTTGCAAGTGTCTTGGTGCCTTTTGAGATACTTAAATATGAATAGCTGGGAAGCTGGTGCCTGCTCTCCCTCTCAAGCACATGGCCAAATCTTGCTGTGCAAGGCAAAGCCCACTGCACAAGAGCCAGATTATTCTAACAGCACTCTTCATTTCATGGGGATTCGTTTAAGTGGATTCCACACAATACTCTAAAAATGTTATGAGAGATGATTCTAATAAGGCAGAAGCCACTACGGCATTTAAGGGGAATTTAATCTTATTCTCCTACCACATAAAAAGGAGAGAAGTGCTGACATTTCAGCCCACCACTGGCCTGTTTCACAAACATTTCAAACTGTGCTTTTCCATTATACAGCTGTGTATTCCACTTATACACATGTGTAGATTGCATTGAACCCCTTTTTCTCCCCTGTGATCCCTGGTTCACCTTCCTCCTCTTTGGAAAAGGCAGACACAGAGAAAGGCCTGGTTACAGTCTTCACAAGCAGAAACGACTCTGGTTTGAGGAGCTGGGTTGTGCTGAGACCTGGCAGTGGTGTCACAGCAGTGAAGGGGCAGCACACTGCATTGCTCTCATGCAATCCCAACAGTCAGGAACGTTTTAAGTGCATGCTGGCACAAGGGGAGTGATGCTCCAGCACGCACTGGGTTGTTGCTGTGATTCACTGCTGGATAGGCATGGCTGTCCAGTCCACGAGAGTGGGAGAAACACGCTGAATCCGCTGTTGCTCCTCTCAGCTGTTCTGGTTTTGGCTATCCAGCCAGAGCCCTCCGTGGGAACCTGTCCCAGTGCTGCAGTGCACTGGGGCGCTCGTGTGTCTCACTGACTGGTTTGTAATACCATGAGCACAGAGGTGAATGGTGGAGAATCATCAAACCCTTGGCAGCTAAGAGGTGCCTCTGAAATGTTTAGGCGTGTTCGCACACAAGTTCACTGGAAGAGTTTGCAAAAGGGGGAGGCCCTGTTCACCCCAAGGAGCAAAACCTGCAGTGGAAGTAGCCTGGTTGGAAGTGCAGGGCTGCCCAGGTGCATGGGGTGTGGCTGTGCTGAGCCTTCTCCCTCTCATAGGGCTGAACAGTCCCTCCACACAGGCTGGTTTTCTACAGAGGACTTCCCACCCCAGCCTTCCATGCTGGGACCTCCTGCTCCTGTGTCACACCACTGCTCTGAGCCACACAGCCCCAGGGAAAGGCTTGGGGTGCCTGAAGCATCAGAGGGCTCCACTGGGTTTGCTCTTCCCACTGCCTCTCCCACTCTCTATTGCACAAACCAGCCCTCCTCCTTCCTGAGGCATATTCCTGCCATTATGCTTCCCGGGAATTGGCTTCCTGGGGTAGCCTTCATCCCTGTGATTGAGGTGATTTACCCAACCCTATTCCTACTCCTCCCTCTGATAATATTAACCTATCTGTTGCATATGCCAGGTATAAAGTTACAAAGGTAATTACCCTTCCAGCCATCCTCTGGAGAGGCTGTTTTTCCAATGCTGGTTCTGGTTCAGTGGTGGGCTTGGCAATGCTGGGTTAACGGCTGGACTCAATGGCCTTAAAGGGCTTTTCCATCCTAAATGATTCTGTGATTCTACAGTAGACCTCTAACAGTTGGTAGTGGATTCAACTGTTGACCAGAAGGTGCATATACAGAGGAGTTTGTAGGCTGTTGAAGATAAGGACCATTTTTTATAGAGGTTTGCATAGTAGCCAGCAGAAAATTTCTTGCTTTCATTTGTTTCTTTGGGCACTACCAATGGTGCCAGAGAGATCAGCCGTAGGAACGTTGGCTTTTGCTCTTTGTGTGGTGATGATGCTGTTGGGTGGGATGGGAACACTCAGTGTCTGGCTTGGGGATGCCCCCAAATGCCTGTGCTGAGTGACAAGGAGCTCAGGGAAGGGGGTACAACCCCTTAGTTTGCCATTCCTGCTTGATCTGATCCAACAACCAGTTATAAAGTAACCCCAGTATATAAGGAAAGGGAAAAACCCCAGCTAGGAACCCCAGATTTAAGTATTGGCTCAGCCAAATTTCTTTTCATCCTTATACAAATCAGACAACTCCTACTTATTTCATCATGAAGTGGGAGGCAGGGTAAGGCTGACGTAGTCTGCAGTACCTCCCAGGAGTATTAGGAAGGTTAATTAGTTAATGTTTCCAAAGTGTGATTATACAAGTGCCAAACAAAACTAACAACAAGAGGAAAAAATGACACGGCAAAGAAAATAAACAAGCATGAAGCCAAATTAAGCATAGTTAAGGGAGGTAACTCTATGATATTAAATATGAAATTGTAGAATAAAAATAGAGATTGATGTAACTGATATGAACTACAGAATGCTGAGTGCAAAACTCTTTGCTGGCTATGCTGTATGACCAGACAGACTGATTCTAGAAAGAGAGCTTTTATTTAAGTTTTAGGCTTCTGTGACAGTGATTTATTTTAATGATACAGAATACTTCACTTTGCATTTGTGATTTCAAGACCTCTCTAAGTTTATGTAAATTCTAGCTGCTAGGGCACAAGATAAAATCATGGCTCTTACTTACTTTTATAGTGTGACATAAATGTGAAAAATTGAAGAGTTGCTCCAGGCCAGCGTGCTACATTTTGACACCGTGAGAATCTCTGTATCCTGCACACCCTGCTCTGATCAGGGAATATCTGTGTGAGCGTGTACAGAGGAAGAAACAGAAAGCAAAGGACAAAGCAGCCCACATTGTTGAGGATCCAGAAGCAGTGCTCCCTCATCCCCAAGCTATTTCACTATGTGGAACAGCAGGTAAACAGGAGAAAAAAAAAACTTAGCAGGCCTTTAAACATATGAAATATTCTTGGTGAGATCCAAACAAGATCAGAATATTTCTCATGAGTCTGTCAGTTGGCAAACTCAGAATCGACCCTCTCTCCATGCAATCCTCAGGCTGAGATGGGACTAGCTTGGAGTGAAATTGCATGGTGGAAACATGCCTTGCTCTGCGATTTTGCCTGGTTCTGTAATCAAATTTCACAATAATGAAAACTGTAAGTCAAGAAATTGAGGAAATGTCATGAAAAAGAAACCCACAAAATAAATATGCGCTGAATAAATCCATCCACATTAACTTTGGAGAAACAGGAATAGTGGCTAGCACAGCACGTCTGCCTTCTCAGCTGATCACTGAATCACGGTCTGACTTTGAGCACATCACTTAAATCTTGCTTAGCTTTGGTTTTCTCCTCCAGGAAGGGGAGAGAACAAAGGATGTGTGTGCCAGGCTTGCTCTGAGCAGTCGGTGCCTGGCTGCCCACGGCTCCCGCAGCCCTCGGGCTGAGGCTGAGGGAGGTGCATTCCCGAGGAGGCTCTTTCAGCACATCCAAGGCAGCACCACATTCCGGCTGACTGATCCTCAGGCCTGGTGACAAAGAACGGCAGCGAGGACAACACCCGTGTGCACCCCGGGGTGCCTCTGGGCACTCGGAACCTGTTGGCCCCTCGCTCCTGCCATTGCTGTGTTTTTCCTGCTAACGAGCCCCAGGCCAGCTCTGCACGAGCAGAGGAGCTGGGAAGGCTCTGCATGGCAGGAGCTCGGTGTTTCTGCTCCTACAATCATTGCAAGGCACTGCTGGTGGCTTTCAGCACGTTTTGGCTGTGTGGCACCGTGTGTCTGCCAGGGCTCAGCTGCACGCTGTGGTCTGCACTGGGACCAGTGCCGCTGCAGAGCTGAAACCACTGAGGCTCCCGTGGGTTTCATCCCAAATCCTTGCAAATGTGGCTGCAAACTGCGAGGAATGTGTCGAGCTGTGTCGGTCACACCAAGCTTCACCCATGCAAACTGGTTGAGGACACTGGTGCACTTTTCGTGCTTGCAAGAGTTGCTCCCCTGAAATGGGAATGTGGCAGCCCCTGCGCGAGTCTCTCTGCCTTTCCTCAGGGTCAGGGGACAAGTATCACTGGTTATCTGTGAGAAGTGTGTGCTACACAAACTAAAAATTAGTATGACATAAAATGAAAACTCTGGACCCAGACGAGGCCAATCTTTCTGGTACCACAGGGAATCCTTCAGACAGTCCTGCTCAGATTTATTCCATATGCACTGAAATCTAGTGCCCCAGCTCTATAATGTCCATTTTCCCCAAAAGGGAAATTTCCTCCAGTTGTTTTTTATTGTCTGGAAGTGACATTTATGCCAACCCCTTTCCTGCTGTAGTTAAATTAACATGCTTTTCCTCTTCCAATCTATGAACTTCTAGTGCATCAAGCTGAAGGGGTTTAGTTCATTCCACATCCCATAAAAGCTGTTCTTAATGGCTTTTTTTTACCTGAGCAGTCCTGTAGATGCCATTCCAAGGGCCTCAATGTGATAGGGGCCAAAGAATTGCAGGGCAGGCCAGGTTAAAGGAGACTCTGCTGAGATAGTTTTGATTAAGCACACTTCTGAATTTGGTCTATCTCTTCTCTCTGACGTACACACCTTCTATACCTGGTAGAAACACTCAAAGCACCCTGCAAAGGAGGAGAGGGGAAGGGGAAAGAAAATGTGATTGTGAAACATCGGAGTAGATCTGATCATGTCAAATTCCTCAGGAGAAAAAGAGAAAAAAATTACCAGCACACAGTGCTTGAAGTCAATAAATGAAATTTATCCAGTTCAGCAGAGGCATCAGGGAAATCACTCTTGATTTGTCTTTGATAGGTTGACAAAATCTCTGTTAAAGTTGTTTTAATGCGTTTGTAACTAGGCTTCCAAATACATTGAACCCAGGCCAGATCTCAGCTTAATAGGACCAGCCCTCCATGTCAATCAAATTTGTAGCTGGTGAGAAAAATGAACCTTTTTTTGTGCCTCTTGTTCTCAAGTTGGGCAAAGAGCCCAAAAGTGTCTGAGGTTTTACTTTGCCAAGCTTCTGAAGGAAAATTTACTTACAGGGATGAAAATGCCTCATGGCTGTCTGCAGCACAATGAAACAAGACAGGCCAAAAACTGCCCCCAGACTTTTCCTTGTGGCATCTGTTGGAGTCAGCAGTGCCACCGTGTAGGTGAGCTGAGGGCAGAATTTAGCTTGTTGATAATGGGATTAGGCCATATGAAATGAAGGTATGTTCTGCTCTCTGTGTCGGCAACATTAATGAATTAATTCGCTGCTTAATTAATATACAAAGCCACAGAGTGCTGTTGGCAAATTAACTGTCAGCAAGGCACGTCTCTCCAAGGGTGATTGGGTATTTCTTTCCTCTTCACCCTGCTTGTGTCAGGGGCAGAGATCACGTTAGGTGCTGAGTCATGGAGTTATAATGGGAACTACTGGGAGCTGAGCTCTTTGGAAAAGAGCTGCTCCTGTCCTCTCCGTCTCTGGATGCAGGAGACAGAGCTCAGAACTCCATCCTATGCGAGGCCCTGCAGAAGCATTTCTCCCTCTTTTTAATCCCACAGTAACAGCCACCACCCCCTCACCCGCACTTGCTTTATAGTTGAGAAACAAGATTATTTATATTAAAAAAGTTCTAAATATATTAGAACTCAGTGCCATAACTGTAAAGAAGAGCTGAAAATCTGGCTGCAATGGTGTTATGTGAATCTGTGTCTGACTTTCCCCCAAATCTGGTCAGAATTTTTAAAAGGAGTCTAGATTCACAGCAAATCAGAATCCTGACTGCTGGGTTTTTAACATAGCTGATGTTAAATAAAAGTGAAATGCATGCTTGGACTTTCTTGAATTGCTTGAATTTCTGAACAGACTGACAAGGAGTAGAAAACACCAGAAAATCAGGGAGTTATGCCATCAAATTCACCTCAGGAGTAAGCTCAGGACTCAGCTTCCCCTTTGATCACACCTTTAGTTGTGAGCTCAGAGTACACCACAACTTCAAGTAAGACCCCATCTTTTCAGTATGTTTCTACAGAAATTGCACAAAACAGTGAAAACTTTGGCCAAAAATGAGCTCTGGTGCACTTGAAAGGCTTTGTGAATCATTTCTGCAAAGAGCTGCACATTCATTAGCCAAAGCTGAAACCTGGCAGGGTGCAGCAGGATGGTTACTCAGCTCACCCAGAGCCCAGTACCCAGTCCAAACCCCACTGAATCCTCTGGGATCTCTTCCATGCATTCCTCTAGGCTTTGGACAAAGGCTTCAAGGACAGCTAGCCCAGGATCTCTTTTCCATGCATGATACAGATGAGGGTCCTAAGGAGAGGAGACAGTTGTTTACAAGGAATGCTGCATGTCACAGCAAGGGGAAGACACGATTACAGAAAAAAAAATGCACCGAATGTTTTGCAAATCTGATTCCCTATCAGAAAAGTAATTTCACCACTATGTAAAAACACAGTTATTCTGTGCAAAAAAAATTTTTTTAAGGCTCTGTCTCGTTAATTGCACAAGAGGCTCCTTTGCTGTGATGAAAAACATCTGCCATCATTTAGAGCAGACTCCGCTGTGCATTTGCACTGCGCTTTCTCTCACAAATGCACGGGGACATGGAGTGGAGGAACTTGTTTTTTTGGCTGGATAAGGGATTTCTACAGGGAAAATAGGATGGTGGGAGCTCAAGGAGCGCTCTGATCCATTGTCCACTCTGCCTAAGGCCTCTGTTAGATACCTCTGTTAAAACCATGAATGATCAATGACAGAGCCTCCCCATCTTTCCAAATTTATCTCCATGGACTTTCTCCATTCCACATGCAAAAGATTATTCCCTTTAATACTAAATCTTCGGGTGAAAAAGAGTCTACTTTCCTTTAAGAAGGATCCTGTATTTCACAGAATATTCAAGCTGAATTTGATTAGAAGCTTAGCAGGAAAAGCAGCGTCACAAACAAGTGGACCTTCAACTAACGGGTACCTTTGTACTGACTTCAGTGAGCTCTGGGCAGCACCTAAGGTATAAACATATGAATTTTGATACCTCTTTGGCATTAAAACATGGCATGCATGACTGACTATAAGAAAAATGAATGAACTGAAAAAAAATTCCTCCACAAACCAAAAATAATTGACAGCTAATGAAGTATTTCCAGTGAATGAAAACACAAATTATGTGAGAGCTATCCAAGCTGCTGCAACAAAAGTGCCTTTCTGCCCTCATTACTTGTCTCCCCACTTTGACAGCAGTTATCACTTAAAAGGATGTGCTTCAGGTCACAGCTGCTATCAGCAGGACGCTTTAGCCATACCTTCTTCACAGGCCTCCAAAACTGTAAGAGATTTGCTATAAGGTTGGTGATTTGAGTTTTTAAAATTTAATCATAATTGTTTTTCTGTATCAGTGTCTTAGTTATGCAGAACTGTAGCTTTTGCATTTCAAATCATGGCAAAAGTCTATTTGTAGCGCGCAAAAATAAAAATAATCTTGGCAATCAGAAGCTTATCAAAGGGGAGATACTGACTGTGCATTTGATTCATCTGCTGAGACAACAGACATTGCGTTTTAGAGCTGCACCACCCTGGATGTAACATCTACTGATGTAACTGGCTGAGCTGTGCTCCTGCATCACATCCCTGCTGCTCCCCTCCTGCCCTGGGCTTGCAGCAGGGCCCTGTGAACTCCTTTAACCCTGGAAAAGGGAGAATAGAACCACGTGATTCCACCCAGGATTAAGAGCCCACGTTAGGCAGGATTCGACCCTTGGTTAGAAGTGGTTGGAGACATAGGGGTTGTTTTAACTCAAAGCTTCTCACCAGGGCGAAAGAAGCAGAGAAGAGAGTGATAGTATGAAGCATTTAGGTGATTGATAAGTGTAAAAGATGATCCTCTACAAGTGTGGTTTGTTTTGAAAAAGCTCGGTGTAGGCATCTCTAGTATCCCCGTGACGAAGAGAGAAGAGATGTAGGTGGAAGAAATGGGCAGCAACAAATCAGTTTTAAAATCTAAAACAATGGGTTCCCTATGAAAAGTGAGAAGCTTTTATTTTTTTCATAGCTTCTTAAAAAATAGATATCTCAGAATGAGGCAAAAAAGATCTGTTCTGGACTCGCTCGGCCACAAGGCCCCACTGATTCCTACCTTCATTGCACACCAGTGTCAAAGCCAGTTTGTCAATCCTCCACTATCAGCACACTCACTCTGAGAGACAAAAAAAAAAAGCCCAGTGAAACCTCCTAATCTGCTGCTTGTCTAGGCTATTAGCAGCTCCAGAGCTAATGATGGGTGAACCTCCTAAGGTCTGAGATGTCAATGGGAGTTATATGTTTGGATCAAGGACGTGATATGACCCAGATAAATTTAAGACAGAAAGGTAGATCAAAATGTGGGTCAGCCAGTTGTTAGTGTTTCTTTAAAGATGATAGAGGAATGGTTTTTAACACTTCCGAGGAGTTTTGTTGATGTTCTTATGTGTGCTCTTTGTTTAAAAAAATAAATACATTTTTCATGCCTTCAAAATTCCAAGCTGCAGAAAATTTCCTCTTGTGATGAGAAGCATTCAAAACAAAAACATGTGGCCTGATTTGTCTTTTATAGAAATCAAAGGCTGTATTCTAAAGAGACTTCCTTTACCACACAAATGTAGCAGATGTTTTTTAAGATTATAGCTGCACAAGCAATCTACAGTTTGAATCTCAGAAGCATTTAAAGTTTTTTTAGAGGAAGAGTTTTTGTGTTATACTGTGATAAACTGCAAGTGAGTGTGAAAGGGATTGTCTAAGACAGGTAATTAGGGTGACAGTGTACAGTAAATTTGGCCAGCATTGTTTTCATTCAGGAAAATAAAGTTAAAAATGATCAGACCATCCCAGTCTAATGTTTTGCTAGTGGGTTAATTAAAACACATTTTCAATGCCAAAGGTGAAGAGATTAGATCTATGGTAAAAGCAACCCAACAAAACAATACAGACAAAAGCGTGCATTTGCATATGTGCTGTTAATAGGACGTGATGTTGTTTCCACTATTGTTGTCCCCAGTGAAGCTCTCTGTGCACTGGGGCCAAGGGCTGGGCCGGAGACGTGGCTGATCCTGTGGAGGTGCACCAAGAGGATTTTTCAGTGTGTTCTAAGTTGCTTGGTCGAGCTTCAAGCAGAAATGTCAGGTCTTAATCCTGCTTTCTTATCCATAATGTCTTTTCCCGAACTGTGAAAGCTCCTGCAGCTCCTGAACAACTGAGTGACCATCTCAGGGGGCTGTGAACCTTGGTCACCTGTGGGACACTTCTGACAGTCTTAAAAAATTGGCTCCTGAAGTAGTCTGAAATGGGAAGTGAGGGCATAAACCATGTCCACAGCCTTTTTACTAGATCTAAAGAGTACTGGCCACTGCACATTCTAGTGAGATTACTGAAAAAGAAATAAAAAAATAAAATGAAATAAAAAAAATAAACAAACAAATAAATAAATGATAAATAAATAAACAGGCAGGAAAAGATGAGGCGTGAAAAGACAGATCAAGACTAAGAGGCAGTGTGTGTTTCAACAATCAGCTGCATGGGCTGTTGCTGGGTGGTAAGGCTGACCAAATTCAGCCAGGGAGCATGAACCCTGCTAGGCTCGCTGTTGTGTGTACCTGGGGCACAGGGACAGTCCTGACTGTCTGTTTTAACATCACCATCAACTCCAGCCTCGACAGAAAAGAAACTGCTTGGTCACTAGCAGGGGAGGTGGAGAACACCAGACTTTGAGAGACTTTAAGCCAGAATTAGATATCACAGCTTCTGCTCTCTCAGTAAATGTGAGAGTATTGCTGGCAGGAAAAACCACTCTGTCATTCCAGGATGGCTCTCCCATCACAGCAATCTTTTATTGATTTTTGTGAACCATTAACCCACTCTTTTCAGGAATTCAGTAATGGATGTTGATGTGGGTTAGTCCTGCTTCTCTGACGATCCCTGATGAGGCAGATACCAGGCAATACTTGCTCAGGGCTCAGTGCAGTGTGAGCCAGCACTTCCAGGTGTGAGCTATCCCACCTTGTATGGTGGGCTGTGAACTGTGATCACCTCTCTGTGGCTTGGGAAGCTCTTCCTTATCCTCATCTTTCTTATCCCGTGCAAAGCCACTCTCGTTTTTCATTTGACATAGCATTACTTTTTTGAGAAACTTATAGATGTAGTGTTTCTTTCCTATTTAAGAAGATGTAATCACAACCTATTTACTCGACAAGAGGAAAGCAATTAGGAGGAGAGAGAGGGGTGCATTAGAGAAGGCAAGAGTAGCCTCTAAACCTGTTTTTTTTGGTGTCAAGCCACTCATGTTGTCTGGCGGAAGTGTAACTTTTGTGTTTTGCTTCCCTCAGTGTTAAGCAATCCATCCTGAACACACTGCAAATATGTTCTTGGCCGTGTTTGCACTCTCACTGGTGTTTCTGATCCTCGTGGTTATATATTAATGGTATCTTCTCTGCACAGATGAGTCTTTGTTTGTTTGTTTGTTTGTTTTGGGGCAGGATAACAGCAGAACAATCTGCAAACCAGGGGCAGGTTTCCCGGTGCAGGAGGTCAGGCCCAGGGAGGAAGGGAGAAGTGGAGGGCAGGGGCAGGGAAGCAAAGGGCACAGTCGCTTCCCCATTAGCGCCAGCACTTCTGACATTTGCTCTGTCGCGTAGCTGGGGGCAGCTGCGTGACTGCCCTGTCCCCTCTCCTCAGCAGTGGAGTTTTAACCCAGCTCTAAAAATATAGGGAACACATTTTGTCAAAATGAGGAAACTTCTCGTGTTGGAAGCATATGTGAAAACACAAGACGGTTTTCTGCACCAAAAAAAACATTCGTAGCACAACTTTCTGTGTGTGCTGATGCTCTGGGACTGTGTGCTTCAGAAAAGAAAGCTTGGGGTTAATAAACTTTTTTTTTTTCCCTCCCCCAGCAAGGGTGGAAGTTTTGTCACTTCTGAAATGTTCACATTTATGAAACTGTCAAGTGGTGGCAGATACCACCCAGGAGAAATTGTTCATTACCCTAATGATTGCTCCAGAGCACAAGGTGGTACAATTTTGGAAGTGTCAAGAGCAGTGCTAATTTTTTAGAGCTCCAACATTCTGATTGCAATGCATCACTACCAGTACACGATCCCCTATTAGATGCTTTTTCTCTGAAGATTGGAGAGGACCACCACGATGATCACGAAATTTCCAGCTACTGGATAACATTGTCCCTGGCTTCAGTTATACCAATCAGAATAATTTCACATTCCAGATTTGTCAGGTTGTCTTCTACAGCTGTCGTGTAGACACATCCATATTTTCCACTGGTTGCAGGATAGAGCATAATTAATTTATCAACACTGGGCCAAGATGATGAGGTTTCTTGTCTGCCTTTGAGCCAATGACAACCGCTTTTGGTTCCAGGACTTGGTTTTCTTGCTGTTCTCATTCATTTATATGAGGTTATAAGCTGTGGCCCTGAATTATGAGAAAATACCTAAAAATGAGCCATGGCCCAATCTAAAGGCCATCACACACCTTCCTAGTGGATCATTGTTCATATGCTGTTAAATGTGGGAGGAAGGTTTGTCACGACGCTGGCAGAGCTGAACTGTCGGGAGCTGACATCTCACTAAAAGACATCTCCATTAACTCAGGCCAGCGAGAGTCCCTGCCCTATTTAATTCAGGCTTCCTCGCTCTTTAAATGAGATATTTACTGGAAGACTGTACAGCACTGCTTGCAGGATGCTGATTGCAGAGAAACAGGGGAAGAGAGAAAATGGAAATGTGAAAGGAGGCAGAAAGGAGGGTGGTGGTGGTGATCAGGGGGTGGTTAAGAGTAAAAAGCAAAATCCTTTGTATCATCTGTACTTTCCCCACAAATCTCTGTAGACATGATATCAGAATGTGTCCAAAATAAACAGAAATTATCTAGTCGAGTAAATCCTGAGAGAAAGTAGGATTTAGAAAGTTAATATTGTGCATGTTACAGATCTGACCTATTGCCTTTCCCCTGGTGAGCAAAAAAGACTCAGGATGCTGATGATAAGGCTGAGAAATAAAGTTATAATTTCAGTAAGAGCAGAAAGAATTTTGACCCTGATGGATTCTTTAAAAAAAATCTCAGTGGTACCAGAAAAGACCAGTAAGGATTGTTGGAGATGGGTGATAGATTTCCTTGGGTGTTTCCAGATGTCTGCCCCATTCCTTCACTCCAAGAATGAGCCCAAAGGGTGAGCAAGCAGAGCCAGGGTATTTCCCATCTAAATTTAAATGTCTTGCTGAGGTACTTAAGGTCTGCTGGTTTTTCCAGCCTCCTACTGTAGTCAGTAGAGAGACCAGCCTTGGAAAATGCAACCCACCTGGGATAGTTTATTTTTCTCCATTGACCAGAGAAAGGGTCTGGACTGCTGATGTCACTAAACCAGGTATAATGAGTCTGGATAAAAGTGAGCAGCAACAGCCCAAAGCTTGGAACTTTTGCTAGGAAAATATTAAAAAAGTGTGTGAAAATTCATTACAAATTCTGCTTGTATTCTCAACTACTTCTATTAGTTTCCCAGGAATACTGTAGCAAATTATTTTAATGAGGGGGAAGTCATGGGAACATCTGGGGTTTTTATTGAAAGCAGGAGAATTCTATATGGCTTGAAAGAAAGACTGAATAATTTTCTAGGAGATAAAGCTTTGTTAAATGTACTCATACATCAAAGTATGGGGGGAAAGAACTGCCTGAAACCTCTGGTTTGTGCTGTTCAAGGACATGGAATGAGTGAACTATTATCTCTTCTGGATTGAAAGCCTATTAGCCAAAATCAAATTCTGAATTCTCACCTCCAAATATAATAATTCAGAAATCTAAAACTCTTCTAATCAATGAGCCAAAAAAAATCACTATATCATCAACAGAGTCTAGTCAAAATAACATAGATTACAAATAATTGCTATGAAGTGTTGAAGAAATTTCTTTTTTCACAAAGCATCTGCAGCGAGTGATTTGAACAGTGTCATAATCTGAGGACAATTTATAAAACAGATAAAGCAGTAAAATTCATTGATCACTTTGGGTACTTCGCATTGTCAGAGATTGGCAAAAAGCTCCAAAAGCTCCTGCTCACAGCTCTGAACAGTGGTCAGTGATGTTTTTTGACCACTCCTGACCAGAGAGGGCTAACAGGAACTTTGTGACTGATGGCAGCCTGAGGTTTCCTGAGGGACTGAGTGCCTCGGGCAGAGGAGGATGGCAAAACCTTGCCCCATGGCTCTCCTGGGGCTGTGTTTGGGTCAGGCCTTGAGCGAGGGAAGGGCAACAGCTCTGTCCTGGCTGTGCAGTCAACCCTGCTGTGCACCAGTGTACCTGGAACAACAACCCCCCATAAGAGGAATCGATTATCAGGCACTGTCCAAAAAACTCATGCGCACCTCCTGTGCCAGCAACCCAGCCTTGTGTTCCATGTGTGGAAGGGCTTTTGAGGGGCAGCAAGTCAGTGGCAGGTTTCTGTTTGAGTATTCATGCTGAGGACATTGTGCAGCACAAGCCTACACGTTGCTCTTCAATTAATTTTCCATTTACATCCTCCTGTACCTGACACATTCTGTTTGCATTGGGAATTAATATTTGCAAGACTAATGGAACCATCTTGGGCATCAAGGAAGAGAAAAAAAAGATGAAAAAGAGGGGAGAGAGACCCCAGGGGAGTTAGAAAAAGAGATAGAGACTGCAGTCCTTGAAGAACTTCTTGCATTCTCAGTAAAAGCAAGTGTTGTGTTCAGCAGCCATTTCAATTAATTTATGTTGGGCTGGTGACTATACATGGCTTATCTATAGAATTAGATGATCCCTTCAGAGTTACTTAAAAAGAATAAAACACTCAGGCAAATTAAAAAATATATATCATATTTTACTAAAATCCCATTAAACCGTCACACCCTCTTCTTTCTGCTATTCCTCTGGCACTATTTCTTTGGCAGAGTATTTGAGCCCGATAGTGCAACAAGACACATTAGTTTTCAGCTGAGGACCCTGTATTTGTTATGCTCAGCTTTTGCACCTTTCAGATCCAACTGATACTTATCCAGATTGTGACTGGAAGCCTAATTTTGCTTGTGCATCAACTTTTACTGTGCATGATAGTGGCTAATTTTGGTCCCTGCCATGTGCAACATTTGCCTCAAATCAATGTGATTCTCCAAAGAAAATTGTTTGCCTGGGTACTAAGTTCCAGGTGCTTTGGTTCTACCTCATCTGGTAAATAAAATGCACACAGGAATAAGCACCGAGGCCGGCAGGTGGACAGCATATATACAAATAAACTCGTTTATCCTCTCAAAAAGTGGGAGGTTCATGTGCACTGCTCCTTAGCCATGCTGTGATCACAATCCATTCAGGGAAAGAAGGAGCTGGAACGGGCCAAATTCATGCCAGAGAATAGCTTAGCAGTTGACTGTATAAACAGTTTTGTTCTAGTCCTGGGAATGCTTCCAGACACGTTTGAAATTACTAATTTAAATGTAGCCTTGAAGTCCCAATGCTTGCAATACCACTCCAACATTTCCCTTGTGAGCAAAGGGAGAGGTCACGTGGACAAGATCATAACCACATCGCTTTAATAAAACAGACAGTAGAAAGCAGGCAATTATAAAAAGCAAAACTTACTTAACAGGATGAGAACTGGAACCCTTTTATAGAATTGGTTTACATTTTCTGCATAGCAATGCAGTGTGTTCCTACTGGAGAGGGTTACAGTCTCTCCTAGTTAGGAGTGGTAGTGAAAAGCACATGTTCATCTCTGAAGTGTTACCTGAAATCCGGTTGTTAGACTTTATTTTAATAAGCAACATTCCTAGATGCATGACGAGGCATTAAAAATCATTATTAATATCAGGAAGTAATTCAGAATAAAATAAGCCCTCTGGACCAGTATATATTTGTAGGGTGGAGGCAAATGTTTAATCAACTGCAGAGGAAGAAGCAAGAGAGAAGGGTGAAAAGGAAGAAGAGTTTTAATGTGAGAGAAATCAAGCAAACCTGGAATTTGACTTAGGACCTAATTTTCATGATTCCCTCAATTTGAGCTTCTAATTTCCTAATTTTTCATACCTTTCTGATGCAGGAAATATTTGCATTTTCTGTGTCAGTCAGAAGAGTCCGAATGAAAATGCCAGCATTGGACATTGTGGTGTAGCTTTTCACAGGCATCTTCCATTATTGCAGACAAGTCTAGATGCAAATATTTGTAGTCTGTAGAAGTAGTTTTGCAACCTAATTTATAAGCATTAATGGATAATTGTTAGTAATTAAATGTTTGATTACCCAAATGGGCCCACAGACCAGGTTGCTAGATTTCCATCTGCTAATAGCTGTGTGCACTGGGGATCCCGGGACTGGAAATGGGAGTGAAGGCTGGGGTTTACAAGATGCAAAACTGAGAGTGCAAACATGAAGATCAGTCTGTTGATCAGCTAGAAAACATGAAGCTTTATCTGTCTATTCTGATTGTACTTCTCTGTGTTCAGGACTGCAGTGTAAATGTCTGCAGGTTTAAATATCATCCAATGTATTAGAGATCAATGAATTAGATTGGTGTGTAATTGGAATTCTCTCTCTGCTTTTGCAGGCTGCAGGTAGGCACAGGTCACTTCTGCTCGTTAGTCCTACAAACCTTCCCACACTTAAATTTGCAGGTCATGAAAATAAGACCCCCATTTGGATCTAGCTCCATTCCTCTGGTAGATGAATCTCTGCACCCATGGAGACTGGTGCAGCTAGTCTGGAAGTCAGGGAGAGTGCAAACCCTTTCCGAGTGGGCAGCATCTGAGTGATGGTCACAAAGGAGTGCCCAGCTTTCTGTCCAATGTCTGAATCTGAAACTCTCCTTAACTGATGATGGATTATCATTAATTTCTTTCACAGAGGCCATTGGTAGCATGACTACATGTAAAAAGACCTGATGGACCTGGCAGGGATAAAGAATTTCTTGTCCCCGGTTCTCTTGTTGCCCTCAGCTCACAGGTTGCTTTTGCCCATCCTGGGAGACCTGTACAGCACATAAAAAGCCCAGAATTAAGTCAGCTTTGAATGGATTTAAAGCAGCCTTCTGTTTGTCTACAGACATGGGCATTATACCATGATTTCCTGACCAAGGATTTGGTTTTTCTCAAGGGTTTAAGCAATTGTCCTGCACAGCCATGGATTCAGAGTGTACCATTTTTTAAAAACTTGTCTCACTTGGTGTGCATTTCCTCTGTGCCTCAGCTGAGTTCCCCTCACTGACAGCTGTCTAGCTGAAATATAGAACCACAGATATGAAGAACACACTCTGCTAGTGGGCAGCACCAATTAATATTTGCATTTAAGTGCCCTGGTTGCAGGGAGATCCCATACAAAATAGATGAATCCCTGCAGAGGCATCAGCTCTCTAATATCCCCATCCTAAAGGGGTTCTTTTTAGATGGTGGGAAGATTCTTGAAGCCTGAAGGAAAGCAAGATTCCCATCCCTGGCAGCATGGGAGCAGCACAACCACTCTACATCAATAAGTAATCTGATCATGAGAAGCAAAGGTTAATGACTAATCTGTTTACCTGAGCTTCATTAATCAAAGATTTACTAGAAGTCAGAATCCTATCGCTGCTCAGGCACAGACAGCTTTGCTTCCAGGTTAAAAAAGACAACTATGCAAACGGCACGGAGCATGTAATTCAACAGAGAGCAATTTTCCCAGTGTGTGGATGACAAAGGAGAGCATCAAAGAGAAAAGGCTCTAATCAGAAGGGATTATGTCTGGGCTGCGTGGAGCAGAGGGAAAGCCTCAATCTGCAGTGATGTGAGGAAGAGTTCGACTATGCCTAGCAGCAATATCATCAACCTTCTGAAATGATTACGGGGTATTTTGGTGTCGTGAAATATTATCCCATTCTCCATGACAACTGTCACCTCAATAATAGCACCTGTAAGGATTTAAAAGTTGCCAGAAGACTTCCAAAACATTGGGCTAAACATCCAGCACAGAGATCTGGGAAATGAGGTTTAGATCACAGGGACAGAACCACTGGAGAATTGCTCTGCCTGCCCTTTCTTAGGAGCTGGTGTGAGGCCTGCTGTAAAATCCATCTAATCTGAGATCTTTATGTCTGTTGTGATAGTTAATAACCACATTATGGTTCTAATTGCCCTCAGGTTAAAGGCACTAAAGGAAAAATGAATAGCAACTCAGGCTCTTGGTGTTGACTATTCTTTGAGCAACTTTAATCCAATAGTTTTCTTTCTCCCCAGAACTCCCAGAGGGAAAGTCCAGTTTTCCTAGAGAATGCACTGGAGGCAGAAACCTTTCTGATGGGCCCAGTTCTCCAACTCAATGAGTTGTGATGACAGAGTCACTCACCTGTTTCAGCTTCAGGGGCTGAAAATGTGGACCTGAACAGAGCAAACCAGAATAAAAAAAAATTTTTTTTCCTATGCAAAGTTAATTCTTTGAATTCAAAATCCTTTTTACATAGGACTGTCTCTGTGCCAACTGACATGAAATCAATTATATGTAAACCTAGACTTGGGTAAAAAAAAAAATAAGGAAAATATATTCTGAACTAGAGGGTCCAAGGCCCTGTGGAGGCCTGAGGTCCCTTATCTTGGTCTTTTGTTAGATCTCATGATTCCACTGTTCTTTGCAGCAGGCAGAGAACTGCATGAGGCAGGGAGAAATGAAATGATTTGTCAACCTCAGGCTGTGTAGTTACTGTTCCAGTCACAGCAGAGGCCACGTTGCAGTGCCACACTGGGAGCCCTGGGCACAGCAGGGTGTGGGTGACACAGGACTGTCGTGATGCGAAAATACAGAGGGGCTGTGGGGATTGAAAACGGAGACAGACAAACCAAAGGCCAGACCTATCCCAAGATGTAGCTGCAAAGCCATCAACTCACTGGAATACATTTTTTAATGTCGCTGTGTTGTGAGCTAATTAATTCAGGGCCAGATTCTGGCTTCCTTTTCATTACCTTACTTCCTCCATTCAAATATGAGGCTCAGAAACTCCTTTGGTCTGTCTCTGCTGCCCGTCTGCCTCACCCAGATGTCTGGAGGCTCAGGCAGAGATGGGCTGGGAGATGTCCCAACCTCAGCCAGGACCTGCACCGGCGGATCAGTATGGAAAGAGGAAGTGCATATATGCTACATTTAACAATTTTAAAAGTATCTAAAAGATTTCCTAAGGTTCTGAACTTCCTCTTCTCCACCACACACCAGCCCACAGACCCATGAAGGGCTGCTCTTATCAAGTGCAGCACCTCATTCTCTCAAGTGATTTTCAACCACCAGCACCGATGCCTCTTATCACACAAACCTGAGGGAAACTGTTGGTTTGCAGAGGAAGACGTCGGCCGCGTGCTCTGGCTGCTTTATCTGTGCACCAGGCATGGATGTCATTATCAGCGTGTGGCAAACCTGGCACCATTGTTTGGCGTCCCTCAAGTTCAGCGGGAGCAATGTGACCTGACAAGGAAGATTCTGCTCTTAATAAAACATATTTTGGCTATAGGCAATGCTGCTCTTTCCCTGGAGAGAGTTATCAGTTTCATGTGAAGCTGCTTTTTGCATGCACGGAAGAGAAGCTACAGAACTGCACAGACTGGGAACTCCCTGAAAAGTGGGAAAAGATGTCTGTGTAACCACAGATACACCTTTACTACAGAAATTATTTTTAAAGACATAAGTTTTCATTTTAACACTGAAACATTTTGCTTAATTTTAATTCTCTTCCTCTCTCTCCTTATATATTTAATTTATAGCCCAAAGAATACAGGCAACTACTCCTCTCAAAAGCAGACCAATAAAAGTAGGGAAATATAATTAGATGAGTAATTGAAATTCATTTTGGAATGATTGAATTGAAATAAGTAAGACCAACACTTGAGTTATTTTACTGGGGAATGTGTCCTTTAGGCTGCTAATGGAGTACAATTGAATAAGGGAACCACACTTTTCTTAGTAAGAAAAGAAGATGGTAGGGTCTCCTGTGCAAGAATCAGGGCTCTTTTTTATGAAGATAGAATGAGAACTGCAGAGGGGATGGACTAAGAGAAATCTTTGGAGGTGGCTGGCTGAGATTCTGTTGTATTGATCATTTAACACCACTAAGCCTTAATTGCATGGTTAATGACATGCTACAGAATTACATTCTTCACAGAAGTTTCTTTTTTCTTTGTGATTTAAATCAAATGCATATATATAAATATACATATCTATCTTCTTCCTCAGAGACAACTACACTGTCTCTGGCAATAGGAATTAATGAAAGATGCTGCAATCCTTGAAATCAATGTAGTTACATTGATTTATACTGGTGTAGGAACTGACCTTTGAGTTCAAAACAAATCTAATGATGTTAGAAGGAAAAAAAAAACCCCTAATAAATATACAGAAGACAAAATTATCAGAAGTGTCTTAGTGAATTAGCATAAAATCAGGCTCCAGATTACTTTTCTATACTACAAAATTTTAAAAAGAAGTGTCTGTTCTCCATCAGGGGAGAAACACCAGAGGGGACAAAAAACCCCCAGCAGCTGGGGCAACAGCGTAAGGACGAAATAAGAAAATCCTCCAGCCTGTGGCCGGTGCAGGGTGGAGCCAGCCTCTCTGTATTCCCGTGCCATTCCCAGCAGTTATTTGTACAGAATGCCAGCTCTCTGCGGGGCAGGGCTGCACCAGCCATGCCGGGAGCCCGGTGGGGAAGGTGCTCAGTGCGGGTATTCAGGAGCAGCAGGCTCCCAGGAGCTGATTGCCGGCCGCATTCAGGGCATTTCTGGCGGCTCTCCAGGCTCATAGGGAATTCGGAGCAGGAGAGCAGTGTCTCGTTCCATGTTGTTCCTTGCCTGGATGCAATCAGTGGTATTATACCTGGAAAGTGACTGGTGAGCATCTGCTAAAGAAGCGGGGAAATGATACTCCCGTGGTGTTTTCTTAAAGTCTCTGCTGAGTTTTTTTGGTTTTTTTTTTTTAAAAGTGCTTTTTTTCATTGTTGTTCACAATGAACTTTCTTTCTGTAAAAGTGCCCAGGAATAGGACTTGGTACCAGTTTTTGTAGCTGTTGAGGGCCTGGCTGTGGGTGTTCACTCTGCCACTACTACCCATGCATTCACATCATTCTAGAGTGTGTAATTCTCATCCCAGAAATGAGAATTACATACAATCGTATCAACTTGACTCTTGCCAAATTTTCACCATATATATATAAAAGACTTCCAATAGCTACTTCTCCATTCCATGATATTAAGGGAAGAAGCCAAAGAATCAGCTGAGAACACACTGATAAATGCAATTTCTACTAGATTGATGTTTTTAAATGTTCTGTTGTTGACAAAAAGCCCTCAGAAACCTGAAATGTTAATCTGTTTTTCTTTTGCAAATTGAGTACTGCCTGCTGTGTACATCCTTTTATTACTGTAGGGCTGCTCATAAGCTCCAGGCTGTTGGCATTTATTTATTAAAAAAGAAAAAGTATCAAGAAACAGCACTGAAATATTTTTTCAGTTGGTTTCCAAAACAAAAATAATTGGCAGACACAGAGAAAAAAAAAAAACAACAGCCAAAATTTGGCCAAAAGAGTATTGACAGACAAGAACAGAAGGAGCAGTGTTGGTACCCTCAGGGATGCAGAGTCAACGAAACAAAGCTGACTTTCACAAGTAGTTGTCTAGACAATCAAGAAGCTTTTTACAGATTGATGCTTAGGTTTAATAAAGAGGCCAAAATGCTTGAGTCTGCATGAAGCTGTAAGAAATCAAAAGCAAAATTCCACAGAGTGGTGCAAGAGCAGTATAATATAATTGCAGGGGTTTCAGAACAAAATCTTTATGAAAATGGGCAGCTTTCCTAGCCAAAAGACACCTTCTGGTGTCATTTATCAACAGCTGCTTTAGAAACCTGAGGTATGCTACAGTGATCACTCATAGGAAGCTCTGCTGTCATTAATGACCAGATTTTTTCCATTTGTTCATTATGCTCCTTTGAAAACAAGAGGCTGCTCCAGAATTCATTTTCTAATGCTGAAGAACATGAGTCTATGTAGGTGCTTTAACATGAGCATCCCGGATTCTTTTTGTAAATATATCTGAGCAGCATCTAGAGTGGAAGTTTCCCCCAGACAGCTTCACCACGGACTTGGAGTGAGGAAATATCTCCGAGTGAAAAGTGAACTGAAATTAAAGTTGCAACCACAACTACACCATTACACACCAAGAACTTCAGTTCTTTAAAACAAAAGGAGGAGTAGATCAGCAGCTGGCATTTACTCATCCTGAGATTTAGGAGTGTTTCTCCTGAATTCTGCTCCTTTTCCTCCTCTTCTTTCTCTGAATCCTGCTTTTTTCCCTCTTTTTGGGGAAAGCAGTTATTTTCTTGAGGGACTGTGTTTAACTAGTGTGTCTCTTGAATTTCCTTTATTACAGTAGTCCTTTATATAGAAAAATCTTTTCATTTGTTTGCCAAAAGAAGCAGAAAATATTGTCTGCATCATCTGGGTAACTGAGCTCCAGTTTTCCAATTCCACCTGCATTTCACATAAAGAAACTACCCAAATATGACAGAGGATTCGAATGCTGTCTAATGGAATATGGAGCATAGAGGAAGAGGAAAGATTGCACTTGGTTAGTATTTATATGGTTTTCAGCATTCTTGGAAAAGACATGCAATTACTGTGCTTTATCTTCGGGTACACAGACCAGGTTTTTCTGCAGTAATGCAGTCAATGCCGGAGTCATAACACAGCCAAGGTTTCACTATAACTTACAAGAAGTGCTCTGGGAGATCCATATTTTTACAATTCCTTCAAGCAAATCACAGACAAGACAAATATGAAGCAGAGCTCCAAAGCACGTCCCTACGTCCATGAACTTCCACTTGGGTAGGAGCGGATATGGGCACGGTTTCAAGGGAGTGCACTTCAAGCCTTGTGCACTTTAGAGGCATGTGTTTCATTTTATTTATTTACTTCAGTAGCTCCTCTGCGTCCCTGAGGTTTTGAAATCTAAGGCCAAGGTCAGCAGCTACAACAGGAGTTGTTGTGGTCTTTGTAGGCAGGAGGTGGAAGGAGTGAATTTAATTCCCTGTTGACACCAGCAGGACTTGGGAACAGCCAAGCCAACCAGACTGCCAACCTTGTGATGTAGGCTGAGAACCAATCGGGAGGACTCTTCCCCAAAAATGGAAGTACAGAAGGTTCCTAAAACCAGATGCTTTTACTGTTTTTTTTGCTCTCACTGTAAATATTGGGTGCAGTTTGCTGCCAGCCTGCAGTAAACCCCTCCCAGCTCTGCTGGAATGACAGCCTGTGTGTGTGGACTCTGAGGTTCTGGTTCTACTGCAAAGAGAATAACACTGAAATGAGCACAGAACATATGAAAGTACCAGAGGAACTGTGATTTCTGGCTTGAATAGGTCTCCTAATAATTTGAAGATTTGTTCTAGTCTGATTTTTGCTGTTCCAAATTATTCTTTTCCCTTATTTTCCCCGTGGTTTCATAACTTGGCAAGCCCTATTTACTGATCAGCCTTTGTTTCTTTCTAAAAAGGAAGGCCAGGGACTTTCTGTCATCTTTTAGGTCAGCTGGCTTGCTCACTATAAGCACAGCCTGAAAGAATGTGATAAAATTTGCACATTCAGCCCCATGAGTGCACTTCCATGGAGCTGGCTGTCTTCAGGAACAAAGACAAAACCTGTGTCCAGCTGTATGTAGAAGCAGGACTCCGGTTCCCAAATGTTACTCAGTAGCTGACAACCTCTGGCAAGCAAAACATACCCTTTTTATACTATGCTGAACATTTAAAAAGTGGTAATAAATAGATGGTAGCTTAGAGGTGTGATTTATTTGTTTTATGAATCACAGAAGACTCCATAACTCATGAAAGATTAAGGCTGAAGCAAGTTGTATGGCTCTCACATTACAAGTGGAGATTAATGTCTTTTTTCATGAGGCCTCATCATTAACCGGTCTGCATTAGAGCAGTTTAATGTTAGTGACAGAAAGAATTGACTTTTAACATTTTTTAAATATTCTGCCACTTGGTTGCTCTTTGCCAGGGGGATTTCTCCCAGACTTGAGAGATTTAGAAAGGAATAAATCCTATCTCAGCATGGGCTTTCTTACATACACCTGCACCCCACACGATTATTATGAAGATCCACAAGATCAGCAGGATAATACAGATGGGTTTTGCCCTGCATAAAGACTGCTTCAAGGCTTTTGGGACTTTTAGTCATGCTGAGTCACCCTGAGACGACTCTCCTTCATTAGAGTATCTCAATTTACAGCTCATCTACCATGACAAAAGTGGCTTCTGTTACAAATGCACTGCAAAAGGCTGGAATAGCTCTCCCTATCCACTGTGACTGCTCTTGCTTCTATCAGACCACAGTAGTGATGTTTTATGGTTTTCAGGGCTTCTCCCTTTCCAGGGACATATTTAGTTAAATATCATCTTACGTAGGAATCTTCATATTTATTTTTGAACCACAGATTATATCTGCAAGCCACTTTACCTTTCATTGTAATGTGTCGTAGCACAACAGTACAGTATTGAATACAAATAATTTACTAAAATCTATTAAAACACTCCCATTTTAGAAATCCATTACAACTTTCCTTGTTGTTATTACCATATCCAGGAATGCCAATGCGACAGGAGAATTAACTTGATGAACAGTCCTGTGAAATGTGCCGCTACAAGCTGTTTCTAAAACATCTTTCAAGGCATCTCCATCAGCTTATGATTCCCTTTGGTTTTCTTTCTTTTCTAGAACTATCTGCTAGCCCTTAGTTGTGGTAAGCGATTATTTGTGCTTTCAAACAAACTCCATGAAAAACGTTTTTCAAGTGGAGATCAAAGAGCGAAGGCAAACATAAAAGCAATCTTATAAAAACTGTGTATTAAAAAATCTAAGCACCATCCATATGCCAATTACATCCAAACCCCACAGTCCCTTCTCTATGAGGCTTCTTAAAGGTGATAGAAATGTCAGATGGAACAAAAAGGGGCACATTATGGAGAGGGAAATTATGGAGATGAGAGGTGGCTCTCAGGAGCCATCCACTGAGGAGTTCTGGTTGGGAAGGGCAGCTCCAGAGAGCAACGCTTGCAGCACTAACTGTGGTCCTCAATTACTACAGTCTGAGGGCTGTAATAATTTCTAACAGTTGCAGGTGTCATTAAACAGAATTTTCACAAGCCCAGGGGTTAAAATGATGCCCTAAACCTACAAAAGCATGCAAACTCTTCAGTCCCTAGGAAGGATTTACTCTTAAGAGCTAAGGGCTGGTTTTACACTCTGAGAGCACACAGTTGTAAAATTCAAATCTAAAATGAACTTATGTCCTATTCTCTTATGACTTTCCTTAACACCTCTGCTCCCAGGATGTTCATTGTTTTGACCTCTGCCAGTGATGGGATGGCGAGGCACAAAGATTTCCCTGTAAGGTGTGATGTTACTGAGCACTGGAGACCCCAAACACTCCAGTATCTGGAACAATCATGACATCAGTGCTCAGTGGACTTAAGCAAACAGCATAAAGGCTCCAAGAAGTGCAATTATTTGAGATAATTAAACTTCTTGCACTTGCTGACTAAAGTCAGCCCAGATTGCGCTGCCTTCTCCATGCAACCATAGCAACTTCTTCCTTCCATTGTGTCCCAGATTAATGCGAACACCTGGAATCAAAAACCTGAGGCTTGCGAGGAAGGTGCATAAAACTTTATTGATCCTTGGCGCATGGCAGGGATCCAGTCACATGGCAGTGATTCACTTTCCAAAGCCCTGCCTCAGCAAGGAGCAGTGGTGGGCTCTCCAGAGACCCCTCTCTTCTTTGACTGCTTCTAAGTCCCAAGCAGGAATATTTTAAGGAGATGATTACAGGAAATTACAAATTCTTTCAAGAGACCTGAGCCTTCATTGCTGAGAGTTTAGCATATTAATATTCTTGAGGATGGTTCACAACTAAATATGGTATTGCCTTTCTTATTGTTTCTACTGGGTTCATTTCAACACTTTTAAACCCCTACATGCCAACAGGGTTCAATGGCAGCGGCCTGTGGGCAATTAAGGTTAAATTTTAGTCTTGGTCATATGTGACTGCTCCCGTAAATGTGGTGAAACACAGTTGGAGCACATATTCCCCAGAGAGCAAGTAGGCAATGCTTTAAGGGAGCCATGGAAAGATAAATGGATGCAGAGAGGCTCTGGAATTTTGCTTGAAAAAATTTTTGCTTTTAATGATCAAAACCATTCCTCCCACTGAACCACATAAAAAAATAGCATTTGTGCTTGTGCCAAAGGTGGAGCATCATGTAGACCCACTGAAATGAAAGACAAGTGAAAAATTAATGAGAAACTGGAAACCAGCAGCTCCCACCCTGTGAGCAGTAGTCTTTTATATCCTTCTTCCATAGTGAGCATCTCAATGGGGCAAAAAAATCACAGTAGCTCCTTTGACTTCAAAAGAGATGCACCGGTTGGGAAGGAGGGAAAACAATCCAGAGAGCACTCTACCAAGTCCACACAACTCAGGAAGAGAAGGGAGCCCCTAGCAGAGCCAATCAACACTCATGAGAGTGGGGAATATTTTGTTATAAAGAGTTTTGTGTAAAGAGGAAAAGCACCTACAGGTGATCCAGCTTTGACTGAGGATCTCATTGGGCCAAAGCAGATGTAGCCTGGAACTTCAGCTATAATTTCTAGAGTTAGGGAGACACAGACAGGTACAACAAAAAAGCCTGAGGGTCACAAACAGACGTTTTTGACAAACCTTTCACTCTCCAATATCTGCTCTAGAAGAAATTAGCAGTCTGAGATTATCCTGAACTCATGTCACGAGGCATCACAGTTTTGGATTATGTCCTGGAAGGATCTTTTTTCCCTGCACTAACTCCAAAGAGCCCACTAATTAATTACACCTTTTTAATCTAACTATGCAATGTTTAAAATAGTTTCTCAAGCTCTTTTGGGAAACAAATGAAATAAATGGAAACATTGTCTTTCCTCATCTGTTTAGCCATCATGCAACCCGGTTTGTCGAAAAAATGAGAATTTATGAGGAGAAGATCCCTAAAATCCCCTACAAATCATTAAAAGTCTTCATGCGTGTTCTTCTGTTGTTATTTATGAGCTAAAGGAAGCTGTCATGCATGTACTATGCTACCAGAAATCCAAGGAGTTCTCCTGATCTGTTGTCTTTCCCTGTATGTTCATATAATAACATTTGTCTTCCACAGCACGTTTAATAAATTCCCACTATCATTTTGAAATGATGCCTCTGTGATCTGGGGAGTTCATTATCACCTACTCACTGGAAGTGGTCCCTCTGCAAACCCACTATTTCTTAGGAATTAGATATAGACTGTTTTAATTGCGTATCATTAAATGCTGTACCTATACTGAATATTCTCTGTGAAGTCTGTGGGGCTGTAATTTCCTCCCCTGTAATTAACTGAGTTCACATGGCAGCACGGGCAAGGTATCTTTTGGAAGGCAGGGAGGTTAAAAGGAGTTACACTAGGTGAGACCCTTATTTGAGCTGATTCCTGAGTCCTGGGTGTGTGAGTGTTACAATGACAAACATTAGCAGCATCACATCCCTTGTAGCCCTGGCAGAGGGAACTTTTGCTCAGGTCAGACGCTCCTGAGCCCAGAGGAGCTCCTCATCCCCCTCTAACCTTGCTTTAACAGCATCAGACTGCAGCAGGGATGCTTCCCTGCCATCCCTCGGCGTGTTTTAAAAGGCTGTTAATTAACAGAACCTCTCAATTTCACCCCGTTTTACAGAAAAAGAAACAAAGTAGGAGATGAGGTTTGGGAGGCTCACCAGTGAGTGTGTCAGAGTCAAAAAGGGAGCAGCAGAATGTGCTGTGAGGATCCACCACCAGCACCTTGGCCGTGCCATAGCCTGCAGCTCTGCGCTGCGCTCCTCTCTGAGCCACACAAACTCCTGCTGTGGCAGTACCTGCTGCAGTGAACACCTGTAGCCTCACTCTCCTCTACTGATTTTAGTGCCTGCAGGACCAGAAGCACCCCTGGAACCTCTACCCCCCTGTTGAAATTGAGCAATGAGTCCAAAAGTTATTGGGGAGGGGAGGAGGATGTAGACACAGACGCACAGACAGCACGATTGCATAAGCCTCGTTCCCATGAGAAACCAGGCTGAAAAACAAACTGTCCTAACATGGGTTCTCATAACTCTGCCTGGTAAGTAGGTCATGCCAGGTCCCAAACTCACGTAACTTTGCCTTTATCTCCAATGAGCTCTCCTCGAGGAGGCAATCCTGGGTTTGGCAGGTTTGACCTTTCATTTTTCATATCTCTGAGATATCCTTAAGCAAAAAAAACAAACCAGGTTGATACAATGCAACATCAAAACCCACCATGGTCTTGTACCACAGCAAGATTTGTGCTGTGGGACAGAATTATGAGGAACAAACCATCAGGGAATAGCTCTGACACTGACCCTACTTACACATCAGCTCCCACTGCTGTAGGGGATCAGGGGATCTAAAATAACATCCTAGATCTCTAATGGGTCTGTTCTTCCCTTGAAGCAGGAGAAGGTTTTCCATTAACATGAATGGGAGTTATGTGTCTGCCCCAAAAATAGAATGGGCCTTAGGCCTGGTCCTTTTAGTTCCAAAGAAATAAACTCTTTGCTTGCCTGCTGCAGGGAGACACATTTAAAAATAATCTGTCAAGAAAATATATTAATAACAGTAGTCCTTCAGTTTAATTCTGAGGCCTCACACTCTTCTCTTGGCATTTATCTCCAAGCTCATGACCAGATCTAAGTTTCAGCTATACTTTTTTGAAAATCCCAGCAGACAAAACCAGTCTGTTTTTTCAAACACTGCAAACCTGTGACAGTGGTCACCTTCAGCACAGGCCAGGTTCAGCGGGGCAGGTCTCCAGTAAGAGCTGCTGTCAAGGGAGCCCTGAGACCTCAGAGCTGTGACCGTTTTGCTCGTGAAGGGAAACTTCATTTTACATCTCTCTTATGCTGCATCAGCTCAGTGGGGGCTGCCCAGCTGCCTCCCCCCTGACCATGGCACAGCTGGAAGGGAGCTGGAGGCATCACTGTAAGGAAATTTGCACGCTGGTATGTGGAAAAGGAAAGATTTCTGCACTGGATGAAGATGCTTTTGGAACCCTTTCCCTTACTTAGGTGGGGCTTGCAGTGCTAAAGGCTGTGCCCTGTGCACAGGCCAGATGTGAGAATGGGAAGAGAGCACTGTTACACATAGACAGTTGTATTGTTTTGTAACACATGGAGGAGTATCCTTTCTCTTTCTCTTTCTTTTCTTTGAGACAAACAAAAACAAAACCAGAAACTTCTCCAACTTCTGTAGTTTACAAATTTGCTTTCTTTTTTTCCCTGTGGGAACTCTTAACTAAATATATCCCCTGTAAAGCTCCATGTATGCAAAAGGAAACCCCAGATTAGTTTGCATCAAACACTCAGTGCACAGAAAGCACCGTAGTGTCAGATCTATTTCCACCAGCTACTTCTACTTGAAAGGTTCAAGACCAGGTTGGATGGGGCTTGGAGCAACCATGTCCAGTGGAAGCTGTCCCTGCCCATGGCAGGGCCTGGAACTGGATGATCTTTAAGGTCCCTTCCAACATAAACTATTCCACATTTCTGTGGTTGTTTGGTCAAGTGTGTGCAAAGGCTCTCACTGAGCTGTCCTCTAACATTGCTCTTTGTGTGTTTATCACTAAAAATTTCAAAGAAGTTGACCATCAAAGTCAAAGGGTTTGGTCAACGGGCTGTTTATTGTTATGAATATTTTTTATTCTCTCTGCCAGGTGATTATGAAAGGTTGTCCTATAATTGTCTGCTCCTCACCCAGTCTGCTGTGTTCACTTCCTACAGATGCTTTCCAAAATGTTCCAGTCGCAGGCCAAGCTTCACCCAGCATAGCTGTCTGAAAATGAAATCTGAGGATTTCTGTTTGTAAATTGGCTTTGCATCTCAAATTAAAGGGCAAATGGCTTCACAGCTCTACCCCTTGCAAACCAGTCTGTGATCACAAACATTATAGGAGCCAAACACCCCTGTAAAAAGGGACAAACATAACTACAATAAAAAAAGCATATTCCTTTTAGCAACTATTAAATAAAGCAAAATGCCTGCACTGTTGTGCTCACTTTTGGTTTCCATACCAGGTTGCTTCAGTCACACAAGAGGATTTTGCAGGTGATATTACCTGTCTTGCATGCAGTATTACAAATGGATTTAAAGCACTTTGCTGGAAAAAAAAAAGAGAAAGGACTCAGATGAGCAGAAAAATAAACATTGCTCTGAAAAAAAATCCATCTACAATCAGAGATAAGTTAGAAAAGAATTAAAAAAAAATATCCCAAGGAACATTTAGAAAAAAATTAGATTTTTAAAGTTTTACCTGACCATGGAAATAACAAGTATTCCTTCAACTGACTCATTCTCCACAAAACTGTTCTATTTTCTGTCTCCTAAAAATATCTGTCTCCTTTTTGAAGAACTGATGAAGAACCTGGCTCCTTTTTCTTCTCCCAACATGCCCCAGCTTGAAATCATCAGAGCTGTGATGCTGAGCTTTCCTCCTCAGCCAGAGTGTGAACAGCAAGGATAGGATTTCTCCCATGTGGCTTTAACCACTGAAAAAGTGGGTATCAAGTGTAAACCACGTCTCTAGGCACTTTTTACCACCAGTATAGAGAGAAAAGCCTTTTGGAGGTGCCCCTGACTATTGACTTATAATTTAGACTAAACACCTGTAAGTAGGTGAGATGGATCCCACCCACAGAGCTTTCTTCTTCCTCGAGGCCAATTAGATATAAATGCTGCTTCGCCATGATCTAATTTCAAGACTTTGAAACAAGGCTTTCAGTCAAAAATGCAAATTCAGTGAAAACCAGACCTTTTTGTGGGAAAGGGCTGGTTTCTGATTCCTGTCTTTAAAAGATATTTAGGAGAAAACAATAGGTGTGGTTTCTATATTTTCAAAAAGCAAAATTTCCATTTTCTGTTTGAAATGAGTCTTGCGTTTGAAATTCACATTAATTTATAGTCATTTAAAAAAAAGGGTCAGCATAAAAAAAGGAATCATTCCACTGGCCCAGCCTTTCCCCTTATATTTAAATCACAGATCTGCAAAGGAATTTCATTTTTTTCCCCTTCATTCTGATTTAGATGAGGAAAAAAACCAATCAAAACTTCAAACATTTAGTCAGGAAACAAAAGCTATTTCCAATACAGCTTTAATGCTTCATCTACAGCTGAATCACCCTGTGTAAAAGGGCTGAGTTGACTTCAATTGGGTTGAGGGAATCCTGCTGCTACTGTTTTCCACTCCTCTTTAGCTGTTTGGTGCCCAGCCCCAGCGCTGGTTTTGTGCATCCAGCTGAGTTGTTGGACAAACTCATCGGCCACAACCCTGTGAGAGGTGCTGGGTACAAACCTGAGTGTGCTTTGCTCATGCTCTGAGCCAAAAGGACTTGGCTGAAGTCCCATCTGAGCCAAAGGACTTGACCCAGGTCCCATCTGGGAGCCAAGCAAGCAGGTCAGCAAGGTCAGCTCAAAGGCCAATAAACCCTGTAACAGATACACAAGACCCAGAGGAAGATTTGCTTTTGCTGTGGGTGAGTCCATGCTGGGCTGTGCTCTGGAGATTGGCAAAGCAGCCTCTGGTTTCACCTGGTCAGAGCAGAGCTGCCCTGTTCCTCACAGACACAGTTTCCACGCACAGCATCCCGTAGTGCCCTGGGAGCTGTTGCCACCCCTTGGCGCAGCCACATGGACACCACTGCTGAAAAAGAGTTGACATGTCAGCATGGAACTGAGCTGTCCGGCAGATGCTTTTAACATTAGAAAGAGGAAACAGTTCAGGGAAAAAGATGCAGACCTGGCAAGTTCTTCTTTGTGGGGGAGAAAAGAAGAAGAAGAAGAAGGAGAAATAGTGAAGAACTTTGTCTTTTCTTCAGATGGAGAGAGGTGGTGCGGGGCTGGGAGCGCTGGCTGGTGCCTGAGGACTGTGCTGCTGAGGTTGTAGGGTGTAATTAACAGGGGTAAATACCCCATTCCTGGCACTGAGTGCAGGGCTGTGTTCCCAGTGACAGCCCTTTCCTTGTCCGAAGGCTGCGGGACGTGTCTTACAGTGCTGTGCAGAGCAGCAGGGGGAATTACTCTGGCTCCACGTGATACTCAGGAGCACAGAGAAGTGATGCTGACAACAGTGTGGGGTTCAGTGCTCTTTCAGACTGTCCCTAGCTCCTGCATCTACCCAGAAAATCTCAGCCTTCATTTAGTTCAGTAATTGAAATTGTAAGGAGTTCTTGCTACAGAGAGAGACTTCATAATAGTCATTGTGTAGATTCCAAAACCAATAAGCAAATACATGGAAGCCATTTTATTTATTTATTTATTTATTTTAACTGGGGAAAAAAATTATTTTTTTAAACCAGTCTCAATATCTTTTGATATTTGAAAGGCTGAGGCTGATAGTGTTTTCATTGGAGTAAGTAAAAGACACAGATCATCCCTAGAACACCAGACCTTGTTCCCATTTCTCCAGTGGGCCAAGCATGGGTGTAGCCAAGAGTAAAAGCAGACTCAGAGGGGAGTCTGAGAGAGGAATAGGATATTGAAAACAGCAGGAAAATGCTAAAGTGCTTGGCCAGTATCTTTGATGCAAGCATTGCTCACCCACCAAAGCCACCCCAGCTGCCATCTTGGATTTTCCCTCTGATTTTAAGCAATGTCATTGCAGGCCTCCTAAGGAAAGCCAGACCAAAAGCCCTGGAGGAAGACTGTCTCACAGCTGAGAGAGCAGCAGAGCAATAGGGTGCCCCAGCCCAGCCAAGCCCTTGGATGTTCAAACCTTCTTCTTCTAAAGGCAAAGAGTTCACTGCGAACCGTTATGAGCGTCCAGGTTTGTGGGATCAGCATATGGGCTTGGGTCTTGTTGCTTCTAAGGGAGATAAACACATTATGTGGTGATCTGGGAGTTACACACAGTCTCTGGTATGTTTTTTACAGGGGTACAGCTCACACACTGGATCCACTTTGCCTCCATCCCTCTTTCCTTCCCTGCCTCCTGTGCATTTGCTTGATGTGTGAGAACACTCTTGTGTGCACGCACACAAACCCAAGGCATGTGGAAAATAACCCACTGGACTAAATGTATGAATACTATTTTCAAAGAGAAAAAGCCCCTCCCTCTTGGCTGAAATCAGAAAGAAACCGGAACTCTGAAATAAGGCTGCACAGCCCTGGTAGAATACCAGGAGCCCTTCAGCCCCCCCAAGATGCTCTGAGTTCAGATCAGTGCCTACCGGGGTTACTGCAGGTTGGTTTCCAGGTCTGGAGTCTCTATAAGCTCTACTTTTGTCTTCTGACCTCTTGATTCTCTTTTACTTCTTGTTTCCATCAGTGGTGAGAGCTTTACCTTTCAACTCCATGAAATCCACATCCAGAAACTCCCTTCTCCCTCTGTGACAGGCACATATTTGAGGGTGATTTGGTGTGATTCTTCATGGCTTTAAGGGAACTTTCCCCCTCAGATGTCTAAACCACATATTTTCTCTGCTCTGGAAGAACCAGGGGAAGGCAGGTGGTTAAGAATGTTGTGTACACATATACTGTAGGCAATCTGGGTTAAAAACATTTGACCCAGCCTAGGCTAATACACTTCAGTGTGGCTGAAGTCAGAACAAAGCCCATTTTTTTGATTCATGGGCTCCATGTGCAGGGGAATGGCACAAGACAGACTGCCCCTTTCCTCCTCTGGGCTCCCGTCAAACGTATAGAAGATTTGCACACAAGAAAAAAGGTCGCCCTGAAATTATATGAATCATTCTGAGGGGCTTTGCCCTACCTTGCCTTTTCCAAGTCATCTCTAATTCCTCTTCAAGGTATCACGTGAAAGAAAACCACAAGAGACTGTGCCATCGCTTGCTCAAGTAGCTTATTTTTACCCAGCAGTGAATATCTTCACTTCCCTCTTTTCCATAGATCGATGGCTCTCCCAGAATCTCTTTCTGCAACAGAACTCACTCCAGATTTAACCATATCTGCACTGATGGCTTCTTCAAGAATCAGATAAATTATTTGATCTCCTTTTTATCAAATGGGGACATTTTCAAGGGATGACGGAAAAAGTTCAATGGAAAAAAAAAAAGTACTTTTACCTCACAAAAAGTCTCTGTCCTGTACTGAACAAAATCAGTCAGTTTACATTCAGCTTTTTTTCCATTCCATTTTCATACAAATTTAATTGCTTAGAATTTAGCTGGCAAGGGCTGCATGAAAATTGGTGAAGGTATCAGTAACTGACCTCTTTTGTTTTAGAAATAATAAAGTACCTATAGTTCCTCCTCTTCCTTCATGTAATCCAGAAGGCAAAACCATTGATTATATTGTAAAGATATAAAATGTTGTCAAATAAAAAATCAGACACAGGAAGAAATGCCAGTGAAAATTGTGTGTGCTACCCCAGCAGGTAATGTGGAGTACGACTGCAGTCAGTGATGGGCCAGGGAATAAAACAGAAGTCCATGAATATAGGTTTTACAGCCTTAGCTGAGGAAGAAGCAATTCCAGCAACAGAAATATAGTGGAGAGGGGAAGGTTTCTAGCCATGCAGAGCACTGATATTCTCCCAACAGGACAAGAAGCAGCGGAACTCTTCACTTCTTTTCAACCAGGTCTTGATCCTCGTTTGAGCACGCACAGCACAGCTGACAGCAACTGCCTGCGAGCTCCCCCCAGCCCTGCATGTCTGTACTCTTAATACAGTCACTGTAAGAAGAAAACATTGATTTTTTTCAGTGTGCCTGCTCTGAGCTAACTGGGAAATGAGGAGTGCTGGAATTAAGGCAAGCACTTCTTTTGTGGTGCCGTTTATTACATTTAAGCAATTTACTACCAAGACTTGATAAATCCCCTGTCCTCCCCACCAAATATGACACTGTCATCTGCATCCCAGCTTGAGAAGGAGACAAATCTTTCAGATTCTTCTGACTCTGGTAGAAATTTGGACCTCTGAGCAGCCTGGAGTCCTGGGGCTCCCCAAATGTGTGTTCTTCCTCTAAGACACGGACAAAGCATGGCCCCCTGCTACAAGTGACTGCTCAAGATTTCATGTCAGGCACCCTCCTTTAGTGCAACATCATGCTCTTCCTCTTTTATCTGAGCCCAGAGCAGGTCCAAACTGGAACTTCAAACATACAACCAACAGATGTTGTGAACATCAAGGGCCGCAGAAGGCGATTCAAATCCCATGATCCCAAAAGAGGAACTTGCTTTGTGAAATGCTTTCTTGCATATACCCACAGATACTAGAAATCTCACGAGGACAGCCAAGCTGATAACATTTCCCCTGTTCAGAAGGAATACTTTTCCAGTCAGAACAAATAAGGGTATTTTAGCAGCTGCAAACATAAACCAGAGCCCTGCTTCAGCCACACAACTGAAATGCTGCATCTCTGCCTAAGCACAAACCGCAGCTGGATCTTGCAGGCACCCTTCTCACTCACATTCAATTCCAGCAGCCATCAAATTGCTTCTCTGACACAAATTTTGTCTCCCTGTACCTGGTAGTTCCACTATGCCCACCCAGTGTTCAGCTCTTGGAGACATCTGCAACACATTAACTAACTTTTTATTAAAGGTTTTACTACTCACAAGGGGCTATCTCTTTCAAGGGAGAGGTTGGGTGGATTTCTTTTTCCCCAGGCTGCTGAAATACACAAATATTGTCACATTTGCTGGGGCTATTTCCAAACAAATAAATGAAGCCTGTGGGCTGGGCAGGGATGGAGATCTACAGCTGCAGGGTGTAAAATTGGAATCCCCATCCATGGCCCCGCCACAGGGCTGCTCCCCTTGCACAACATGCAAAGGAAGGAAGTTGAAAGGAAGCAATTTATGAGTTAGCTCTGAGTAATCCAGTGATATGGTTAGCAATGCAGAGGTAGAAAAGCCTGTATGACAGAGTGAATGTACGTGGGCTTGTAAATCAGTGCTGAACGGGAAACTAAAGTGAGAAGAAGAAATGCTGCCCAATTTTACCAGGGAGCGTGTGGCAAGGTCATGGGCAACAGTAGGTGCATAAAATAAAGAGACCAGATGGAAGAAAAGCACTTTTTTGTATTTTATACCTCCACCTCAAAAGTCACATAAACGGACAAGCAGTGTTTTCCTTTCCTTCAAAATTTCCTCTGAGGAGGCAACTGCTGCAGAAGAAAACGATTTTCCCCTAAGAGCCAGTCAGAGAAGGATGGGACATATTTACTTATTCAATAGGCAGAATCCTGATTCAGAGATAATAGAAGGGTTTTATCCTGTAATTTTGCTTATCACTCTCCTTTACTTTTTCACAGTTCTTAATAATGAACAGCTTCAGATAGAACAAAACACACTCAGAGTCACTCAGCTCCTGTGCTGAGCTTGAATAACACAGCAACTTTTTCTAGAGACCAAAAATATTTAGTGAGTTTTTCCCATGCCATTTGGCACTTTTGTCAAATTAGCTTCTTGGACCTGTCAATAATCAAAGATATCATAAAGCCTAAGGGTAAAGGCTGCCTACACTTCTATTTTTTTTTTTAACTGAAAAAGAATGAGACCTCTGGTACATTCTTGAGTTTTGATAATCCATGAAGGTTCAGACAAGGTTTTGGGAATGTATCAAAACATAAACTTGAGGCTTTTCAGATTTGGTAATCAATATTTAATTTATTCCTTTATAGACAGCTCCAGCCTACCAATTCCTATGCATTTGTTTAAAGGAAGAGGTCTAATGGTAATGCTTCTGTCTCCAAAGATAAAGTCCAGCACTTAGAGAGGTACAAGAAATGTAAATTGAACAGAGAATTTGAAACCATCTGCTGAATTTTTATTTAATTAAGGCTTCATCTGCATTTGAAACACAAATTAAAGTGTGAATTTAAATGAAAAAGAGATTGATGAATAACTTCACGGGCATCTGAGTTCTAGAACAAGAGTGCATTGTCCTTATTTACCTTAATACACTTGGAAATTATGTTATTCAAATTAGAAACACAGACTTCTCTCTTCAAGAACAAGAGCATCGATACTTGGAGTTAATCAGAAACACTCCAGAGCAATAGATGAGAGAGTTTATTAGAAAATTTAGCAAGGAATTGTGAAATGAGCTTTGTGCTCCGCATGTAACAAATTTCACAGAACTTTAGGGAAGTTTGAAGTGCACAGCTCACTCAAACCTCACACAGATTGTTCTGAGGAAAAGCCTCCTTGGGTGTCAATCTGGTGCAATGAATAGAAATAAGAGTTTGTTGTTTAAGGACACAAAGAATAACAAGCACACGTGTAATCACAGGCAGTTTAGGGCTGCATGGGTCCTTTTGATTTTGCCAGATAGATTCAATCTGAGCACAGAGAAGCTGCAAAAATTAAACACCCCAGGGAGTGTGTAAGGTTGAAATCCCTGTCTAGCTGAGCAGAGCAGATCCAAAGTCCATCCTGAAACTCAAGATTTCCTGGGATCTCTCCAGCCACAGAACAAAGGATCCATCTCGTTCACTGCTGCACCAAAAAAGGAGTCTTTTGTGTTTTTCAGAACATGACTTGCACCCATGCATTGAGAAATCTCTCCTTTAGCTTGGCATGAGCTGCAGCAAGCCTGAAACTCCCATCAAGCTGCCCCATGAAACTGATGAGACACTGGTTTTCTCTCACAAGCCCCAGTGGTGAAATGCACCGATTTCAAGTCACACTTTTGCCATATTCAGTTTTTGCTGTCATCAACGTTTCCCTGACCCCGCTGCCCTGCAGAACAGAACCCACTTTATTACCGTGAAGAAGATCCAAAATGTTTCTCTCTGAATCTTCTCCCACAAACCAGGCTTAAATGATTCATATAAAAGAGGCTCTGGAGACAAACAGACGCAAGTTTTCAAAATGTAAAGCACTCTTTTTTCATGGGTTGTCAAAATGGACAAACCCCGAGGTGTTCAATCTGACCTGTGTTGGACCACACAGGCTTTGGAACTGATACAGCCTTGCTCAGCTCTAGGGAGCTTAGCTAGTGATTTCAAGGGAAACATGAAAATGGAGGCTGAATCTGACCTAAACCAGTTACTAGTCTGGTTCTGAAAAATAAAAACAGAATTCTTCCTTTTTTGGAAAGCCAAAATATCATAAACAACAGTGGGTCTACGTCAGGTGTTTCATTACAGAAGGTCATGTGTGAACATGTTCCCTTTCCTTTGACAATTGGGTGGACCACCATATATGCTGGAACAGTACTAATATAAAAAAATTAAAATTAAAATCCCGACCACACTAATAGTCCCATCAGGGAACAGTGATGAACTCACAGTGTAGATGATAAAAAGAGCAGCTGTAGCAATCTTATATTCATTACTTGTGTTTACAGCCTTCTGCAGAAAGTAGGAAGCACTGTGCTTCAACACCCAAATACATGTAAATTTCCCCCCAAATAAACAAACATATATTTTTAAAATTATTTCTCCCAAAATTATTTCTTCTCAGAGTTGAAACTTACCTCACAATGCACAGAGCACAGACACAGCAGGTTGTACAGAAGCCTGAAATCCTCCTGTAAGTAAATAAAACCAAATAACGGTAATAAAAAAAAAAAGTTAATTCTAGTCTTTTGTTTGTTTCCATTGTAAAATTGCCATGGGACTGAGGAAATATAGTAGCGCTTAATTTTAATAGTTCCATCATTGTAGATTGGCTGGGTATTAATTGTGTTAATGGTGATCATACTGAATTCATTTGGTATTTATTGAGAGACCACCTGTGCACCCATATGGTTTCCATCATTATTTAGGAGTAGTTAATGGACCCATTAGGAGTTAGCAGAAAGATGTGGGCTGGCAGTACTTCCCGAGAGTGGTAGAAACATTCTGTTGATATCCATTGCATTTTGAGGATTTTCCAAAGAGCTATTTGCTTCCCACCAATTTTCTTTCTCTTTAAATTATATATATTCCCATCTTAGCTCTCAAGAACTCCCGGAATAATTAACTCATGTTTCTTTGCCTATGACAAACCTGAGGGGACAACCTTTAGCCTTTTGATTTTGCAAAATATCTCTTCGCATGTTTCCTGCGTGGCTCCCTGGGGGAGGCAGGGCAGAGGAAAGCTTCCAGCATCTCTGGTGGGTGGGTGCACTCGTGTGCTGGGGGGAGAGGCTGAGAGAGGATGGGGAAAAGGGGAAATGTTTACTGGGACTCTTGCCCTGCAGTGTGACAAATTTGCCCATGCAATCTGTAGTGTCAGTTGTGCAAGACCAGAAACCTGTGGTGGGGAGGGGATGGTGGGGGAGTCACATGCAGGGAGTCAGCCTTGACTGTCAGCAGACGAGAAGGAAGAATGCTTTGGCTGGGTGTGGTGGTAACCAAGGCTGCTGGCTGACCGCAGTGACCTCCTGCTTTGATGCACATATCTGAAAAGACACTGCTCAGCCCACTGCTGCACGGGCTGAGCAAACACGCCAGGGGCTGGAGCAAAGAATTCCCCATTTTTGGTGCCATGACAATGGGCAGATGGAGGAGCATCTGTGTAGCTTCAGCGCAAAAGGACAGTTACTTTGTTCGGACTGGAATCTCTGAAGCAATCTAAAAGTGTTCATTTCCCCAGAAACAGAGAATACAGCACCCCCCACACATACTTGAAAAATCCAAGCTTATTTGCTGGGCGTATCCCAAACAATACAAGGCTTATGCAAAGTTTGCTATGTGCCAGTGTCCAGCTGTCAGCCACCTTCAACAACATCTGAACTTGTTGGCCAAATGCAACCAAATTCAACAGAACAGTGGAGGTCCCAAAGGATTTAGGTTTTGTGAAAACGAGAGGAGAGGCTAGAGGGAGGGGAGAGAGCAGAGCTAGTGCCCTTACAGAGTACAAGGGGCTCAGTCTTGGCTCGGTTTTCTAGTCCTAGGCAAGAGACACTTCACTCCCCAGTGAAGTTTTTTCTCCCTTACAGGATCTGAAAGATTTCCTCCTATGTTTAAAGGTTTTCAAAACTCTTTTCTTCTCACAGACACTTTTTGAGGGAGGAAACATTGATGCAGCTCTCATAGATTTCAAGTAAGCCAGAAAGCCACAAATCACATAGAAACCTACATTCATTACTTGTCTTGCTCATGGAAGTACTTGTTTCAGTAAACAAGGAAGAGACTGAGCTGTCTTCTATTTTTGCTAGGTAAACAATTAAGTTAACAGTTATTCATCATGAGTATATTCACAATGTGAATGAGGCCTCAAACAATAATTTCTGCATGTAAGAAATATAATCAAGGTATTTGTAGCATGACTCTCGTGATTATTCATACTTACATTCACAACCTGATGCTGTTAAATCGGGCTGTGTTCTCACAATCACCCCTTTGGTATTTAAGAAGTCACTTTTCTGTAGTTTAGGAAGCCAGGTCAGATTTCAGTGCACCTCTTGACAAGGACACCTTCCTTCTCTAACCTGTGCATATTTGGGCTGTTTTCTGTTTACTGATAAAATAGACGTCTCTGCATTAGCATTTTCACAATTCCCTTTTGAAGGAAATCTCCCAAATATCTTAATTTACTATGCTGAGGTTTGAAATGCACAAAAACCTTGAAGTGTGGAAATAACATTATTTTGGGGGAAATTTCAACTAAAAAGGGTACGTTCAAAGGACTTCAACTGCTAATGAGCTTTCAGTCCAATGCACTGGATTAGATCTACTGCAAGATATCCCCAAAACATGTAGAATAGGGTGGTCAGATTCCCATCACCAGCAGTTTGACTCACAAACTCATCCTCATCACGTTGCTCCTCCAGCATGGCCTGTGCTTGTGCCCATGTCAGCTCTCTGTGGAGTTCAGAGCATGAGTACAGGGTGGGTTATTGCCCTCCAGAAGTTTCTTAAGAACAGATATTACAAGGTTATTTTCCACATTTTAAGAAAACTCAGTTCAATTTTTTTCTATCTGCTACTTAAAAATAGAGCAGTGCTTTTGCTTTTTGTTTCGTGTGTCGGTGATGTAAAATGTTAGCGGCTTGAAATGTCATAACACCGAGAAGAAGGGAGAATTTGATGGATTCATAGCAAAACTAACAGGCTTCTGAGCCCTCAGCATGGCTGTGCCTCATGTCAAAAGCCATTCATAGATGGTTCCTCATTGGGCTGGTGTGAGCAAGTTATGGCTTCAGCTGCTGCCCTGAAGGATACTGCCTTAAAGAGAGGAGAGCCTAATTGCCCCCCGCTCATAAAACCTAGGGGCAAACCCAAGTGAGAGCTCCATAAGAGCTGAAGCATCTTTGTGCCTGGGGAAGGTTGATATAAGATATTAAAAAATGGGGGCAGTCCTGAACCAACGCATTCAGTGAAAAGAGGACTGCAAAAACATGCAAATGTTTTCTGGTAAAAAACTGAATATGCTGAGGCCAAAGGATGGCGCTTGGCTGGTTGTTACAGAATTTAGTGGCATCTTTCTGAAAAGGGACATTTAGAAACCAAAATGTTTTCTGCCCTTAATTGCCTTTGATTCTTCAAATTTTCTGCAGTCTGATACACCCCTGCCTTCCTTTCCCTGCCACGTTTTTCTCTCAGCCTGTTTCACCAGCCTCTTAATAATGCTTCCCCCTTTATGCTTTTCAAACTTTTTCTAGTCACTTTTTATAAAAGGACCTAAATCACACACATTTTTAATTCCAATATCTTCATGCTTGCATTTTTTCAATATCGCAATCACACTCCTTTATATTTTTCAATTTTTCCCTTTTTGCATCTTCCCTCATCTAATTCTAGCACTGCTGCTGTTGTTTAGTCTACTGTCTTTACCTTTCTTACCTACTTTGCAAAACTACAATACTAAAAATGTTGGAGTTGTTTTACATTGGAGAGTTTAGCTTCTCTGTGGCTCCATATATATGAAACTCCGCTGTGCTGTTCCAGTGGCACAAAATGATGCCAAGTTTCCACAGGGTACTCCTGTTCAGCTGTATGGAACTGTGCTTGGTGCTGCTAGCCCTGGCCTGGCTGCTCCAGGGCAGGAGGGGTTTTAGGGAATTACTGCTCAGTGTGGGTTTTCTCGGGTCTTTATTCTCTTACCTTGCTCTCTAGTGTGATGAATCTGTGCTCAAGGGCTTTAAAAGCTACTGTCACATTGGAACCATTTCACTGCCTGTTACTTAAAATCCCTCCCTCATCCTACAGCTGAGGCTGCACTCGGAACCCAAAACATCCCTGTGACTTATCTACTGCTTTATTCTGTAACAAAGTGCTGGAAAGGACTGGAAACAAAGTGAGTTTAAACTCTTTTCTTTTAAAAGGGGTTAAAATCCTCTCAAAACCTCCATTTTAAGCTGAGCAGACAGTGGATCCTCTTAGAAATCCACACTGAAGCAGCTCTCAAGCAGTTCCATAAGGTACAGATTCATCACATCTTCCTTACAAATGTGGAAGCCCATTCCATAGCTAGCACCTTCCAGTTGCTTTTGGGGTGTAGACAACAACAATGAAGCACAGGATGCTGTACAAAGCTTGGGGAACAGCAGGTAAGATATATGGAACCAGGAAAGTATTTGCCATCAGCCTTTGGTCCTTAACCTTGTATTAAGACTCTTCAGAAACTCCTCCTAAACCTAAATATCGTATTATTTATGATTATATATTTTAATGGACTTCAACCCTTCCCTCCCCTGGGTACAATCTGTGTGGCAAAAAATACTGCGAGATCTGTTCTGTCCCCCATGTTTTGGCTCCCAGGGAACTGAAGAACCGTGAGAAGGTCTGATCTGATGTTATTTCAGCCCCACAAATAGCTCCCTGAGTGATTCAAAGTGCTTGCAAAAAGAAAAAAAAAAGTAAACACAAATACCTGGAATGAAAAGATAAGTCCCCAGAGCCACACACACACTGCAGCCTGTCAGAGCAGGAAGGACTGACAGCCCAAGCCCTCTTGGTGGTGTCCAATGTCTCTAAAAGGTTCTCTGGGCTATTTGTCCGTGTTTAACACCACGCTCAAGGGGAAGTGGAAGGAGTTCTGTTGTTCCTTTTCACCAGTTGTACTCAGCTGCCTATGGCTCCTCTTCTTCTCTGAGACCTCAGCAGAGACTGAACCAGACCTCAGGCTTCTAAACCAGTGAAGCTCCATGGCTGTCAGCTACAGAGCTGGATGCAGCATTTTCCCTCTCAGTCCTCTGTGCCTCCAGGCTGAAGGAGGGCAGGAATTTCACTGTGTGCTGCCCTGAGTGAACAGTGCTTTCCCTTCTAAACACTGGGCTCATCACTGGGACCAGCTACACCTAAACATAACCCAACACAACTGCTTGACACTGCTTATTCCACCCCACCTCACTCCAGAGAAGGCCTCCTCTGCTCCACGCAGGGGTATGACCATGCAGGAAAAGTTATTTTGTGCAAAACTTGTGTTCTACCCTTGGGGAAGACACCACCACTGTGTCTCCTTCTCCTTGTGCTGAAGTGGGGCTTCTGGCACACACTGTGGGAACCCATCACAGCTGATTATGGTGCAGACCAACACGACTTTTGTTGCTCTGTGTGGGAGGCCACAGGTATTATTTTCTGTGGCTGTATAAACCACCACACATTAACTATAAACTCTTAGTCATCTGCAAGGGATGTTATGCCCTCTTCATTCATTACCTTAATTTTAGGCTTTATTTTCTTAAATGAATGAATCTTTACTTATTTTTCTTTTTTTTTTGGACATGAAGATGTGAATCACACATTCAGTAAGGATTCAAGGATCCATTGACACAAGAACTCTTGGTTCTAAAGCAAGTAATGTCCAAATGTTATGGAACTGAGAGCTTACACTCTGTGGCACAGCAGATTTCAGCCAGTGAGTGTCCAGTTTAGGATAATACTGAAAAGCCTGACCTTGGTTTTACCCATGCAGCGTCAATGCTTCAGTACAAACCAGGAGTTATTTACAGTGGTGCCCTGGGAGAGATGGATCTGCTGGGACTTTTTTGGCTGCCAGTGATGCAAAAGGACTATTTGGGTAGGAAACAGCACGCCTGGACCACTGGGCTGTAGGTCATAATACCCAAGATACTACTCTCATTTTGATTGTGCCCATTTGCCCTTAAAAACCCTTTAACCTCCTTGGCTCTCCATCTCCATCTCTTGGCTGTTCAGCTGGCCTGGGCACAGCTTGGCTGCAGTGATTTTACCATCCATACTGACCCAGGTGATCTCTAAAATGAAAAAGTTGATCAGAATTCACAGAAGTGAATCTGAGAGACAACATTTATTTTTGTGGAGGAAAAACCTTTTGGAGAAAGGCTGCAAAGCCTCATCTCAAGTTCACCGAGTTTCCAAATAATTTAGGCCCAGATTTTAAGCTCAAGCACGTCTGGAGCAACGACTGCTCCAAACGTGTGGTATATGTCCTAGAGGAAAGTATTTTAAAACTAAATACTTATAAAAAACCCCAAGCAGAACCAACCTTCCGACTTTTCCACAGAAGCAAGGCAAGACTGCTACTAAACTTGGTGCCAAGGGCTTTGGAAGCCCCAAACAGAGTTACATAATAATGACAAATATCAAACAAACTGAAGAAAACAAGGGTAGGGGGAAATGCTGCTCTCCCTTTCCCTATTCCCTCCTCCTCTTTTCCTGGCCCACCTCTGAGTAAATTACTCCAATAAACCATGAAAAGAGCAACTTGCCAACCACTGGCACATTGGACCTGGGCAGATGCCAGCCATGGGGCTCACATTGGTTGGAAAGTTGTATTTTTTTAATATCTATAAAATACATATGTGTCAGTCTGAATGGCTGAGTGAGCCATTGAAACCAAGATAAGCAAAGGCAGCACTTAGCATGCACTCTGCACGTTCTCCAGATCCTGTGTCCCCTCCTATGCCAGGCTGCCTCCTCTAATGAGGTTCTTGTGCAACTTTATTCCAGTTACAGGGAGCCTGAGTCCTTCTTCCAGTCAGCAGGAAATTTTCAGCTGACTATGGAGACCAGTATTTTGTCACAGATTTGTTGGGTGAAAGAAGCTGCATCATTTGATTTCAGTGCCCCAATCATGATGATTTCTCTATGCAATAAGAAATCAATTATATTTTTCTATGCAATTAGATACAGAAATATGCCATTTTCTTATTTGTGTCTGTGATTTATTCTGTGGAGCATCTCCTTAGTGGGATGACACTTGATGCTTCATAAAAAGAGAAAAAATTACAGTCTCTGACCCAAAGAAATGCCCAGTGAGATGCTTGTGGCTAATGTTGAAAGCAGCAATAAGAACTAGGACGAAGGTGTCTCTGAATCAGTCGTGGTGAGAGTCCTTCAGGGAAAAAGGGCCCATCTGGGTCAGAAATGCTGAGGCTGAGGCAGGTTGGTATCACCATCCAGAGACGAGCACAACCTGTGTGAAACTCTCTGGCTGTCATCAAGTGTTTCATGGGGAAACAGGCCCCCAATCTTGAACACTCCATATCTTCGAGTCACACTCACACAAATGTCACTTTTTTTCTTTTCTGACCCCCCAAAAGGTCTTTGAACATGTGCCCTATGCAAGCATTCAGCCATGACTGCAAAGAAGACTCTTCAGCAAAGCAAAGTGCTTTCCCGTGCCTTGACCTGAGCTGGAAAATGGAGCACAGACTCCAATTCACAGACTAAACATCAGGACCTATTATTTCTCCTTTTGTTTTAAGACTTACATCAGCGACAGGGAATGGAAAAAAATGTGTGAATCGGGTCATTTCCAAGTTATGTGATTCACTCTGATAGGATGTTGCATTTCTTTGTCTCTCTTCAAGGAATCACGTGGAGCAAAACCACAACAGGCTGCTGACTTGCCGTGGGGTGGGGGTGGGTGGAGGGAAAGAACAAAAAGTACCTCTTATTTTAGAAAATAATTATCATGCTTATCTTCTTCCAGGTGTCTCCAAGACCTGTGGAGGTTTGACAGGATTCCCACGAACAAGAACTTTTGCCCGCAATTCTGCCCCATTATCTCCCTCACACATAATAGAGCTGGAGGCTTGTGGTCGAGTGACCTCAGCATCGTTGCGAAAGGACTTTGCTTGCATTATTCTCTCCACACGTGATTCCATAAGAGACACCACGCCATGCCTGGTTATTTTTTCTTAACTCTTTCCTCTCAGAGGAAAAGCGCTGGGTAAACTCTGATATGTGCCCCTCTATCTACAGAACCCATGCTGGGCATTTCCTGGCATTTGCCCACGTCAGTGCCCTCCAGGGCGGAGATTTTTTCCCCAGGAGGGCAGCACGCTTGGAGTGCAGTGCATGTCCGTGCCATGGCTGGAGTTATGTGAGGGAGCTTTGCTGCTTTTTGTCAGATGCACTAAGGACACCTGCCCCTGCCCTCCAGGATAAGGTGCTGTGCACCTTGTGGTGCCTGTTTGCCAGCCCAGAACACTCTGGCTCCCCTAAAACTGTATGATGGGCATCTGAGTCCTATGTTAGGGGTGCAGGAAGGGAGGACCAGCATTTTGTATGAAACAGATTTTTTCTTTCTCTAGAAAAGCTGAAGTCCTGGGGCGGCATAAAATGGAGAAGTCCTGTTCTCTTTAAACTTCTCTGTCAAGTATATGCTTTCTTCTTACAATGCTGCTTTTCCCTCTGCTTTCTTTGAATAAAGATACTGGGGGAAGGGGAAGTTAGAGAAGTTGTCCTCTCCCTCCCTGAGCACTCTTTGCTAGTGGGAAAAAGCAGCCCAACTGAAGTTTGCCACCATCCCAGAGGGGTGAATAGCTTGTAAAACTGTCTTTCTGAGTGTTTGCAAAGCACTTAATATAGCAAGGGTCTGATTGTATTACTACAGTGCTGATAATAAATATTGGTAATAACGAAAGCAGGAAGAAACTGGGTGCTGCATGAGAAAGGCAAAGTTGGCTATGGCTCCTTCCAAATGTGGAAGAAACTGTGTGTGCAGGGTGGTGTTCAGAAAAGATTGCTTCTGAAATCCAAACAAAGATGTATGGGAGCAATCCTTAATGTGTTTGTTCCTGATTTGATGTAAAACCTCTCTCACACGAAGAGACCCAGTCCCATTGCAGGTCTGCAGGAGCCCCCAGGCAGCAGGGATGCAGTGAGTGGGTGCCACAGGGCAAGGCAGGCTCACATCTTACACTGCAAACAGCACAATGAACCTCCCCACTGCCATGCAGGGGAGCTTTGCTCAGTTAATTAGGTCTCCCCTGTGTTCTGGAATAAAGATGTTTCCCGAGTAGCAACAGGTTCAGACAGGAGACTCCCAGCAGCAAGCAAGTAGAGCCAGTAAAAGGATGGGAACACACAGTAACTTCCCACTGTGCAGGAGGAAATTGTTCCTGCCATGCAATAATGGAGGGGGCCATATTTCATGATGAGTCCTCACTTAAACATGTTAAAGCCTGTTGGTCAAAACCTGGATGAAGTCCAGGTGCTGAAGAGGGATAAACCATGACCTTTTCCAAGACGCACTGCTCATGGTGTGGGTGCTGGGCATGCAGAGGGGTCTGAAGGCCATGAAAGCTCTGCACGTCACAGGTGCCACCGTGATCTCCACTCCTGAGTCAGGGCCCTTGCTGGCTGCCAAACTGTGCGTGGTGATTACACGGTATGGACACCTCGTCAGCTGCTGAGGCCTTCTGACTCATTCCCACTCAGAATCTAGATGGCAGTTTGGTTTGAATCAGCTGTGGGCTGAAGCCAAAATCCTGGGTCTGAACTTCCTCAGATTTTGGGAAGACTCCAGCCTGGATCCGAGCTTAGCACATGGCTGTGAGTTACTCAAAGGTTGGAGCCCAACCCTGGATCAGAACGTTCCCAGACTATGGGAAGCTCACAGCCTGCCTTTGATGCTGGGATCATCACCAGGATGAAATACTGCCCTTGTGTTAGGCTACTCCTTGTTTTCTTCATATCTGGTGCATTTTTAGCACTGCAATTGTACCATTTCAGTTCTTGCAATGGGATTAAAGAAGGAAAAGAAAAGATGTGTTTGTGCTCATTTCAACTGGAAAAACATCTTGCTTTCTATTTGCCTGTTGGATAGACAAGAGGCATTTTGGCTTTAGAGCATGACAGTTGTGCCTCATTAAAAAATCTGGGATGGAATTCTCTTGCCCCAGCCACCAATACGACCAGTACCACCAGTGCCTTTCAGTGCAGGAGTTAAGAATGTGGCACAGTGAGTGCAGCAAGAGCTCCTTGGGCGCGTGTTACCCCTGAGCTCACCCTCACAGGAATCCTTCGAGGAAAAGGAAAGGGCTGAAGAGTAACAAAATTCTGCTTTCAAGCTGCTCAGAAGACACGGTGCGAACAAACAGCCCCCAGAAGGCGAGATCCTGCAATCTGCTGCCGCGGAGCTGCCGAGAAGCCGCTTCTCAAGTGCCGGGGATCTCGGCGTGCGAGGCGCGGGCAGGGAAGCAGAGCAATCCCACAGAAGGTGTCCCTGTGAACGTCTGGAAAACGTCGAGCCGCCTGCCACGCTGCGCGAGGGGAGTCTCAGCCCCGACAGAAGGCTCCGCCAGCGCAGCGCCGTGTCGTTAGCTTGAGGTTTACACACTTCACTTGACACCTCTCCCTTGTCCTACAGATGTTGCGCTGCATTTCGGATCGAGCCTCCAACAATACAGCTGTTTGAACACATGTGCATTTTCCACTCAACAAACCGCAAGAATAAGGCAGCAGGGTTACAATGTTTGGATCCTAGGGCTAGAATGAGAGAAGCAGGAGAGGTGTTTCTTTGGGAAATCTCTGTAGTTTCTCCTGTAGTTTCTCTCCCTCTGATTTTATTCACTGACTGTTCTGCACTCAGGCCATGGGGAAGGTAAAGTCTGATTGATATTGCAAGTGACAACTGAGGCCTTGGCACCATTTCTTCAGTTCATCTGCAGGAGGTGATAAGCCCAGAGTGTTTTGCTACTTCTAGAGGAGTAGAGAAATTTTACCTTTTATTTGCAGAAATGCACTTTATTCCAATCCCTGTTAATTCACTGTTACTTGTGAATAAATTAGAGTCTGCCCCGATAAAGGAATTTTAAGAGGAATTATCAGACTTGCTCAGAAGGGAAATATTTTATAATATTCTTTTCCCTTTTGCCATTATAGAATATGAGAAGAGATGGCTACATCTCACCAGGAGTCTCACAAAACCATTGAAAGCCCTTTCTTTTATCAATAAAGTACAGAAGTTGGGGAGACTCAAGTGAGTGATTTAATAAAATGAAGTGAGCCACAAAATGGGCTTCTTAAGGACCATGAGATCTCAGGCATCACTATTCTCTCATTGCCAAGGGCATCTATTGCAGGTACCTTCAATTATTTGACTCCTGATTTACGTCTGTTGGTTTAAGGCGAATTGCACTTCTTTTTCCTCTGATCCAACATCTGTTTTTTTGAAAAACAGATGTGCACAAATCAATCTGATTAATGTGCTTGATTCTGCAATTACTGCAGGATAAATCAGCAGCCCGCTAAAATCAGCCTGGTGTCAAATTCGTGTTCCTACACCTTCACCATTCAGCCTATCTTGGCTCAGGTCTTTGCTCTGTGAAGCTTCTTTAGATACAAAAGGGCCAGAGTAACATCCTCAGTGCCAGGACCTGGAGCATTTCAGATGATCTGATGTGGAATTATCAATAAAGGGGTTTCAATGAAAAAATTCAATGTCTTTAAAAGGGCTGCAGGTTATCTTGTGTGCTAAATTTTTCACTAAGTTACTCTAGCTTCTTAGATACTAATTGAAGTTATCAAGGGAAAATAGAAATTTATATATAAATAAAATATAAACATATCATACATATAAAAATATAGACTGACTCAAAGGAGATACACCTTTCTTAAAGAAATGAGGGATGCAACTGATTATCTGGTGGACAGTCAGTGTCCATGCTCTATAATCAGCTGAAGTCCCAGCACAACAAGTTGCTGTTTTCTTTGAAGGTCCTGCTGCTCCAGGAGACAGAGCCAACACAGGAATTAAAATTAGGGAAGTTTTCTTTACGGATTGAATTATAACTGATTTTGTTGTCCATGTGAGGGGAAAGGTGAGTGGGAAGATCCACATGCACCCTCTGCTCCTCGCTTGAGCCTGCTCTAAGGTGCCATTTGCAAAAGGCTTTCACACGGGGGGTGTCTTGTGCCATGCTCTGCACCGCTTTTGAGTGGAGCCCATTTTGTACCCCTGCTCTCCATCTCCTGGTGTGGGTGGGATCTGAGATCCCCTCCCCAGTTCAGGACAGCTGATGGTCACCAGCCATGGTGGCAGCAGCCCCTCGTTGCAAGTCTGATGCTGGTGCTGACTGTTGCTTGACCTTGATATTTGTATGAGGGGGAGCAATTAATACGAGGAAAAAATGATAAAGCATTTTTCCCTTTATTCATTCTGTCACAGCTGCCCTTCATCTCCTGCAATGTGGGTCCTGCCATCAAAATTCCAATCCAGACCCAAACTTGCATTTTCCCCAAATCTCAGTGTGCTTTAAGCTGGAATCCATCACTTTTTTTTTCCCCTAGCTGAAACCTAATAAATGTGCTCTATAAAAAATGAGTTTGGCCAACATCTGGAGGCAGATAAAAATCTTCCAAGCTACTGTTCCACAGTCTTAGGGATCATTAGTACTGCAGAACGTCTATACAGAATATTTATCTTAAGTATGTAATAAAATGAAAGCTACTAGCCAAATTCAGAACAACCTCTGATGAAAAGAAATGCCTCACATCAACATCAAGCTGGAGCTTTTCTAGCCAGAGAGAATCCTTTCTCTAGCCAAAGCACAGAAACTTGTAGTTACAAATACTTAACACTAAACACAGGGGGCAAATTTATTATTTTAATTGCGATATTTCATCACTGGTTAGTTTAATGTCTTTTTTCCCATTTTTCTTTTAATCACCCTCCCCCTCTCCTTGGGATGGTTTATTGCTTGTAAATTATTTGTCACATCGTTGTAATTCTATCCAGATCCTTAACTTTCTAATCATGCATCTTTTATGGGGTCTCTTTTAAAGAAGCACTATAATTACTTGCCAAGGGTCCCTGTAAATTTTATCAGGCTGTAAAATATTATACTTTAATTATTTGAAAAAAAAAAAAATTGGAAATGTTCCCTCTGAAAGGCTGCACGATCAATATTGCAAGGAGCAAGGCACCTTCTGCAGTCCTGCGTTGGTTCCTGCTGTACACCTCAGAAACCTTCAAAACTCTTCCACTTCACTCAATGATGTGGAAAAGTATTAATAGAGAAACTGGCCTTTGACTAAGATGAAGAAATTGCTTATTGTACGTTTCAGCTGTTGTAAAATACACTAAGAAGATGACAAGGATGGTCTCTCAGTCTTTTTGTAGGAGGCACAGAGACTCCACTCCCAGCTTGGTGACAGAGCTGTGCAGTTCAGAGCAGAGCAGAAATGCAGAATGAACTGCAGATGAAGAACCTTTCTCATAGGAAATGAAACATTTTTTTAGTGGAAAAATTCTCTGTTTCTATACAGACTTTGAAACTATCATCTAGTCGATTTGCTTAATTTCTTTAGTAGTAAGTGTAGAAATACTGAGAACATTTCTACATTTATGTCCTACTATCAGTAGGCATTTGTGACTCATTTCTGTAATCCTTTATTTCGCAAATTAGCAACTTCCATGATGCAGTGTTCTAGAAGAACTATGGGGAAATTAGGTACTTGACAGTGACCTAAAGTGGTTTCTGGAACAAAGTTTCCCATCCACTATTCAAAAAAAAAAAAAAAAA
>VZTE01004705.1:3743018-3762534 GCA_013397775.1 Eulacestoma nigropectus
AAAATTTCCCCACCCAAATTAAAAAAAAAAAAAAAAAAAAAGGTTTTGCAGTTAGTTTCAGCCTGGATGTGCATAAGGTATGGAATTATATCTTGTACTCCTCACCAGCACTTCAATTAAATGTGCACAGTAGCTCATGCCCATTTCTGGTAAGTTTGCATTTCTTTAGATTGCTGGGCTGAAATATGAGGGAGTTAAATGATTTGGTCAAGGAGCACGGCGAGCTGGAAGCAAAGTAAAATATAGATCTCACCTCAACTCCTTGCTCCTGGGGAGCACCAGGGGAGATGCTTAAGAGAGATGACATACTGCTTTATCTCTACAATTCCTCTTGTCCTATGAGAAGCTCTTATCCCATCTGTCCAGTGGCTTTCCAGGTTTTATGCTGGGAATATCACTATTACGACCCTCTAAACAGCACCAGATAAGACTCACCAGCACTCAGACACCTGGAACTGTGAGATCCATGCATGCTGAACAGACAGTGCTGCTCTTTCTCAGGTTTTCTGTAAATAATGACTAAAAGTACTTTTCCTAAAGCTGCGTCTGCAAAAGCACAGCACTACTAATAAATCGTTCATGTTCTGCACAGCAGCAGATTTTGCAGCAGGCTTTGGCCTGGGTGTCAGTGGCATTGGCAAACATCCCATTTTAATGTGGAGAGTCCTCTGTGCATCATCCCACCCGTGCAGGTAACACACTCTGCATGGATCTGTCACAGATGAGCTCCTGCAGTGGCCAGTGCACTGTGTCACACCACAGCACCCAGGAGATCAAACAGTAAATGTCTTTCATTCACAACTCAGGCCAAGTCCAGCAATGATTTTTAATGATTCTTCATGAATGACACAGACCTTGATATTTATTTACAGTGGTTGTTGACCATCAGAAACCATTCAATAAATATCTCTTGTAAACCACACACAAGTAAATGCAAAGCTGGCTCAAGCTCCTGTATGTTGTCACCATTTTTAATAGCTGGGTGCTGGCAGAAGGCAGTGGTAAGAGTGTTTAAACATGGATATAGCTATGGATGGTTCAATTATTCATTTCAAGCCAGGGGTTCAACTGAAGTAACCTTTCTACCTGTAGGCAGGTTGTCCACGAGGAGGTCTGTGTTTGTTTCCTACGCATTCCATATTGATATAGGTGAATGAAGACACTGTAAAGCTTGAAAAGCATAAAATATATGTGCTAGCAATTAACAAGACATGCTGCAGATGTTTGAAAATCAGTCTAAAACTGATTTCCACGGCCTGACATCTGGTCCTACAAGGGTCCCTGGGGACTTCTCTGCTATTGTGTTAGCTCCGGGGTCAGGTTCATGCTCCAAGACAGCTCCCCAGACCCTTCAGCTGTTTACCTTGCTGCTGTGAAAGTTTACACCTCGACTCACTTCTGCAGGGAGCCAACTGTCTCCTCAGTTGGAAACTCAAGCACCAGGTTTTTAGTCCTTCAGAGCTGCCCCACCAGGCAGGGAGAGTGTCACAAATTGAACTGAAACGGGTTTAAATCTGTAGATTAAAAAAATTGTGGGAGAAGAAAGTTAAAAAAAGACACTGTACACAGAACTATTCTGCATCCTGAAGGACAGGGAATAAATGATGGAAATAGTTGCTTTGTGGGGCCTGCAAAGTTGCCACTGCCTGCAACCAGCATCACCCCTTTTTTCCAGTTAACACCAGCCACTTCACGGCCACTTCAGCATTGCTCTTTTATTCCCCACTCAAAACAGCTGCTTCCCTTTGATTCCTCCCAGTGGGGCCAGCAGTTATACCCCAGCCTGCATTTGTGCTCCCCTCCTTGTCTGGATTTCTCCGGAGAAGCCGGGCTCGCCCAGCCGCGGGGATGCGGGTGCAGCCCGGGGCTCGGAGCGCGGCTCCCGGCGGGGCGGGCGGGAGCGGATCCCGCCGGGACACATGGCCAGGGATGCTGCAGGGCACGCAGCCACTGGAAAGCGAACAGGCTCCCAGCTCTGGGGGAGCAAGGCGTCCTGCGGGCTGGCCGGCAGCTACAAGTCAGCTCCGCCGAACGGCAGGGGAGGGAGGCACTTTTGGCATGTAAACTTTGCAGCCGGGGATTTGGGGAGTTGCTCCTTTCCCCTGGTGTGTAGATGGTATCTGTCACAACCAACATTTTCTTTGGAGGAAACAGGGAAAAGGAATTAAACAAAGGAGCAGAAATAAACTGATTTAGGTACAGGTTTTTTGCTGATTTATGGTTTGCACATTTCAACAACTACTTTGTAAGTGGTTCACAAACTGTAATAGTTTCTGGGAGTTTAATGATCAGTATCTATAATACTGAGAAATGACAGTAAAATAAAGCATGTCCTCAAATTATGTTGCTATAGGCACACAAAATGGAGTCTTACAAGCTATAGATTAGTAAAAAACCTATAACTGCTTTCCTCTTCCCTTTTTTTTTTCCATGCATGACTATAAAAGCATCTTCTGTTCTGAAAAGAACTGTACCCCACAGTGTCCCCTCTATTAGATCTCCTCTATGGAATAAGAATCCTAATTTTTTTCAATATAGTAATATAAAAAAAAAATTAAAAACAAAAAAAGGGCAATTTATACTGAACACCAAAAGATTTTCTTAACAGCGATGACCCAACACGTGTTTTGAAGCTGCCAGGGCCAGGGTCACAGTCCCCCAAGTGTCATCTCAGCCTGATGTACAGCATTCAGAAACACCAAGTGCACAGCCTGAGCATGTGGAATTATTACATGTAATCACAAAATGCTAATTGGTTACTAAGGCAAGCTGTATCAGATGAAATGGAAAACAAACCAGAAGCTGTTTCTCTAAGGCTTTTAAAGATAAAAGCATGGCTAAGCTTGGGTAGTTAGAACCAATAACACTCAGAAATTCTCTTTGATCCCATATTCCTGCATGTCCATTATGAAACCATCAATATTGTGTGAAGGTTGGAGGGAAGGTGTAGGCTCTCTAAGGATTGGCCAAATGCTACCTTTGCATCTCTCTCAGCTCCTCTTTCCCATATTTATCTTCTTCAGTGATTCTGATACCATAAACAGGGGCAGCTCACATCAAACCCAAAGCAGGGAGGGGAAAAGTAGTGAGAGATGTTTGGTAGGGAGGGCACTGCACGGGTCTAGGCCAGACTTCCCGGCCGGGGGTTTCCTGGAACACCGCACCTCTAAGTAGCGTATTTGCCTCAGGCAACTTCCCTCCACATAATGGTGAAGAGAAACACTAAATCCACAGATACACACATTGACTGAGAATTCAGTGAATGCAAAAGTCGTTCCATCTCTGGGCCTCAACTGTACAGAAGTTATTAGGAGGACAAGGCACTGATTCAACAGCCATGAGGTCTCCCACCACCTGTCCTTGGCCCCCAGGAATAGATGGGATCTTTCTTCATTTATCTGGGGAGGTGAGTACTGTACGTGTGTGTAGATTGTTCCCTTGGATATGTTTCAGTTTCGAAAGTTTAAGAAAATATCAGGAATGCCTGGCAAATGATTCACCTAAAAAGGTTGTCACAAGATTATCTGCCATGCTAGGGGAGTGGAGGAGGTAACAGCCCACAGGAGATGTGCAATTAGTCCATAATTAAAAGTTTTTGACACAGCAAAAAATCTGAAAATTTGTTGGAAACATGAGACTGTGGACAAAATGTCTGTGGGTGGAGTTCAAAATTCTTTTTACCAGATCCTCAAATCAATGAGCTGAGGCAATAAGTGGACAGAGGTGCATCTAATTTACATGATGACATTGAGTCCTTCTGCCTCTCTGAAAGCAGTAGAGTTTGTGCCATGGAGAGGCTGCAGCATCTCTCAGCTTCCTCGGTGCCAACATTGCCTTTTCCAGAACAAGGAAACCCCTGTCTGAAGGCAATGATGTGTAGAGAAAAGTGGCACAGATGATCAAAGTGCCATAAAGAGACTCACAGTGGCCTGTTCCTTACTCCCAGGGCAAGCCTGGCCTCAGGAATGAGATGCCAAATCTCAGGTGCCTTGTAAACCTGGAAGCAGGTAGTGGTTGTTTTGGGGTCCCACAAACTCTGAGGAGACTCTGCTCCCAGGCAGGTCTGAGCTTTCAGAGCCATTGGAAGGCCTGATTCCCCAAGGAGCATCTCCTTGGTGGTGCACACAGAGCTCTGGAGCTGAGGAGGAGCAGACCCAGGCGTGCTGTTGCCATAGCAGGGGAAGGGGAATCTATGGAAACCCCTGAAAGGGCATCACTCCAGGCAGTCTCCAAACAGCAGGACCACAGACAGTACCAGGGCACTTACAAGGCACGCTGTGAAGCCAGGATAATTTCAATCCATTTAGCAAAGTGCTTCCAGTCCTCGTTTCAGAGCTGGTTAAAGGAAAATAGAGTAAGTATTGAACAAACAAAGTTAATCTGTACCTACAGCACTTTAGTCAAGAAAAAACGAAAACTGTTTGACTGTTGCCTGCTCTTGGTTTGTTATTTTCCTCTCAGGCAAAATGCCTTTTTCTTTCTTTTTTTTTTTTTTTTATTCTTGTTTGTTTGTTTGAAAGACTGCTGCTGTGTGATGGTGAGCTGCTCTTACACAGACTCACTAACCCAAAAGGCACAGGTGAAAATCATGGGGTAGTCAATAGCTTATGGCAATGGCAGACACTTTGGTAACATGATATATATCTGTGAGTAATCACACGCTTTCCTCCTCACTTAGGTGGAAAAGTGCCCTTGAAAATTGCTTACTCTCCCACTAAAACATACAGGATTTGTACTCTAAGGGACAACACAGAAGTCCAATGAATCACTGAAATCAGGAAAAAAAAACTGGTAAGGTACTTTGAATTTGTCCTTTCAGAAACAGAGATTGAAGACTGAGTTCTTAAATTTTTTCTTGGTGTTGCATTATGCTGTGTCCTTGGAAATATCAACAAGTCTGGCTAAATTTGTTCTTGAGATTTGCAAACAGGGAAGAATTTTACTTTTGTGCCTAATATATTTATCAATCTGTTTTTGTCTTCAGTCACGTACATTATCATAGTGGTCAAAAGCACTATAACACGTCTGACCAGAAATGTTCTGCTGAACACATCATGAAGGGACCCCAATTGCTTGCAAAGATGGCAAATCCTTTGTTTTCTCAAGAAAGTGCTCATTTTCCAGACATTTTGGGACAAGATCATCTTTCATGTTCTCTTTCCTGGGGAAATCCTCACTGGATATAAATAACTCAAAAGCACTCAAATGACTTCCAGTAGCCTTAGTAAAGGTATTGCTCTGGTGTAGAAAGCAAACTGGTTATGCAACTTCTGTTGGGGTAATTTCAAGTTGCCTGCTGCAGGCATTTCTCATCCACTGCTATATCCAAGGATGTTTTAGATCGTGGAAGAATTATTGTGTTTCAAGGCCAAGAGGGGTCATTTTGATCACTGATTTTGGATTCTTACATTTTAATTGTCTTAAACCCACGGTCCAGGTAGACTAAGCTGCTGAGAGCAGGACATTGTGGTTGAGAGCGTGTGGAGAAATGTTTGCCTGGCATCAGGTAACCTTGGCTTGATCAGCTCCAGTATATTTGCAGAGCAAGTCTTAAACTTCTTAATCAAGAAGAAAGGTGCTTTAAAAGTGCCCTGCCCTTGTGTTTGTCCCAGTGTATAACACAGCTCTGTACAGTTTACAGCCTTTTGTTTTCTTGGGTGGCTGTTTTTGCTTTGTCCCAGAACCAAATATGAGTGGAGGCAGCAGAAGACCTGTCTCGGTCCACAGTGAAGGTGCAAGGGCTGTAAGCTCCTCCTGAGGGAATCCAGAGGAGTTCAGGCAGGATTATAGTTAAGGATGTCTGGGTGTTGGGTGAGTGGTAGGTGAACGTTTTAAAGATCTAATAGGGTGAGCAAGCTCAGAGCAAAAGGTCTGAAGATGAAGGATGCTTTTGCTACAACTCGGCCAGGGCTAAAGATTAAGTCCTCTGGGAGCTGCAGTCCAGATTGGACAGAAGCTTTGTTCTCTAAACTGTGTTCTCAAAACTAATGAATAATTGTCTGCCCTAGAACCTGGAGGGAGGAAAGACCCAGGACTCCATTCAATGGGGCCTCGGCTCTTAGGTCACCTGCAGCTGAGATGGTCACTAGAGGAAGTTTGTACAATCCCATACAACTGGAGAAATGACTGCACTGTCAGTAACCCTGTTATTCTGGACAGTGTCTCCAGGCAAACTTTAATGGAAGATAATTTAACAATTATCAGAAAATAGTATGCAAACTGCAGTGAGGCCAGCTATACAGAGTTTCTTTTTCTATCAACTTGAGTATTCTGCAGCTATTTAGATCAATAAAAAGAAAATGTAAAACACATGCTTTTTGCAAATGTTGCTGAATCAAAAAAAACCTTCTACATCTATTTCAGGCTCGTGTGTGAAACACATTAGAAGACATCAGACACAATCTCCAAATTTTGTGAATGTTATTCAGTATTTCAAGTGATCTACAGGGACCCCAAGGGCAGCTTTCAAGAACATCCAGGCCCTTGAGTAGCATCGAGCTAAGAAATTATCGTTCTTTTTTTTTGTAAAGATGGATTTCTCAAGCTGGCCAAAAATGAAGATGCAATCCCAGATTGGAGGGAAAGCTCTCTCTCTTTTCTCTCCCCATTTCTCCAGAGCAAAGATTTGAAAATTGCATTTGGAAGGCATTCAATCAAGCAGACAGTCAGCTGTGCTCACATACATTTGGATCAGGTTTTTAGATCCATGCCAGAATGTACCTTATGCAAAATTAGTAAAAACAATAACACCAGAGCAGAGGAATAACACAGCAAACCATACAGACATGTCAGGCTCAACCAACCATTAGGTGAAAGGCCAACATCATTTAGCAACTCACAAGTTCATAAATGGTAGATTTACAGAAATTGAATCCCCTTCTACTCATCGGGGGATTTCACTAGCGACCAGAAACAGCTAATTGGGAATAGGAGCAATGCATTTAAAAACAATGAAACACACTTCAGAAAACGCCTTTGAATCCTTCAAAAAGTAAAAGCACTAATTAAAAAAAGATGTTTTTCTAAGAAGCAGCCGCAGGTTTACAGGGTGGGAATTGGCTAACTTCTGAGAGTCTGTGCTGTGTGTCTGGCCACTGCTTGGCAAATGTAGACCTTTACTCTATAAAAAACTCTTTCAGTAACACTTTGAAATACTTGCCCAATCATGTTGAGTTCACTTGGGATTCATTATAATATCATTAGATGGGATTATATCATTTGGTTTAATGTCAATTGCATTTCCATATTGTGTCCAGTGGTTTTATGATGTGGACAAATATTCCACCAAGGACTAGGCTGAGGCCATCACATTTAAATTCTTTTCCTGAGTCACAGCTGGCAGAAATCCTCATCTCAAGACATTCAGGCTGCAAAACTCTCCTTGGAAGCAAAGGGGAGATCAAACACAGTTTTTATGCTGTTCTGACAGCTGCTCCAGTGGTGCTTTTGTTCTAGAGTTTGCTGAACCCACCTTAGTGCTTGAGTCAAATACAAAATGCACTGCCTGTGTCTCCTTTCATCCTGACTAGAAAGACCACAGTGAACTGTGGATTTGAGATTTTCCTATTGCTAGTGGCCAGTCTGAGCAGGAGCAGGAGCTCAGACACCTCAGCCTCCTCAGCTGGGACCACACAACACTGACACACCTAAACTGCCTGGAAAGCTGGTAATGAGCTGAACCCTCAGACTCAAATGTCTGATCACATCTGCTTTCACATCCGAAACACTCAATGCTCCAAAAGTAATCAAGCTCTAGAGAAATGAAATCCTCATAAGTAGCGGCAAGAAAGATGTCAGGCTTGCTGTGGCACAAAGTTCAATTCATTTTTCCACTATGGCCCTCATCACTGTTTTGGGACAATGGGTGAATAACCCCTCTTATACAGGGAACAGGCAAAACTCAGATGTACTGCAGTGCATAATACACTTTCAACAAGAGTTTTGTTGCTATCACCTCTAATAGAAATTAAATAGATGTGCTAATGACCTGGGTAACAGGAACAGAGGTTTCTCTGTGGAGAAAAAGGTGTTGCTTTCTAACAGACTCAGAGTCCTGCTGGAGAAGAAGGTGGATTCTGCTATCTAAAGCTGTCTGGAAGTATTTTGAAGAAAGCACATGGCAAAGCACAGAAAACATCTAAGGAAATAAAAAAGCCAGGCACATGATAAAAGTATCAAAGCTTCATGTTGGCAATGATAACCTTAATAACAGAAATAATGCCTAATGATACTATACAGACAAGGAATTAGCTCAAAAATATATGTGGTGAAAGATCTGTTTTGCTTGTCCAACAACAGAGTGCATGTTGATGAAGCATTTGTCCCTGATTATAAAATAATATACATCATTAGAAAGTTAGGTGTTAAAAACTCCTAGATCTGGTCCAGATCTGCTTTACTTATAAAAATTGACCAAGATCCTCTGATTTCAATTCCTGTGCCTGTGTGTTTGTGGTGAACTCTCTGCTCCTTATATCTCATAGCCCTCAGCTGGGCACAGCTTGAGCAGGGAGCACGAGGTCCCTGATTCCTCCCACCCCAGGGGACAGAGGAAGTCAGAAATTCCCCACAGTGGAAATGATCCCCTGTGCAAAAGGAGGATGGAGCAAGAGTGTGGTGGAGTCTTTCTGCAAACCTTGGAGAAATGTGATGTTTTCAAGGCCTCTTCCTGCCTATCAAATGTGACTGGCTCAAAGGCAGAGAGAATAAAGTGAAATTGTTGATGACAAGCGCTCAGTCTCTTGCAACATCCATAGAAGGCTTGTTTCCAGAAGCACAGAATCTTGCTTTTCATGAGGCACAGACCAGAATGGAGAAAGGTGTTCAGAAGAGTCATAGCTCTGCTGGACGTGCAAGGAGCTTCACAGAAAGTCCTCTGCCCATGTTGTGGACAGCCCAAGGAAGCTGTGGAGAGGTTTCTCTCAGCAGGAATCTGGCCTGTGATGCTGTTTCTAGTGGAGAGTCTCAATGAGTCTGTAGGGAGGCTTAAGCCTCTTTCTAAGCATCAACCAACATTTGGCCTGGGGAGAGCAAATGAGTCACATCTGCACAGCTCCTTGGCAAACAAAAACCCTATAAAATTCTGCTTTCTTGTACTCAGGAGTTTCTGAGGAAGATATATTTTCATGGGAATTTACAATTTTTTGCCCTCGAGAGAAACTTCACCATTTCCCTTAATCAAAAGTGGTGTCATTTTTACCACTTAACATCTCACTTCTTCCCATCTGTCCAAAACCACTCCAATGAGACATGGGCTTGGAAGAACTTGCAAGCCTTGGAGGGCCAGATCCAGAGCACTGACTCAGTTCCTTTTACGGCTCTAGGCAGTGGGCTTACCTATAAATACATATCCCTGTGTGCATGTAACCCCAGCACGTTCAGTTCCTGGCAGATGGGGAGCAGAAGCCAAGAGACAGAGCAGATTTAAACCACACTCTCTCCTGGAATAGTTAAAGAGGACTGAAGCCCAGTGTGCAGCGGTGCCTGAGCAGCAGTGAGGACAGGTCTGGTTCTGGCAGGCACAGAGCCATGGGCTGTCCTGTGACCCAGCTACTGGAAGTGATGGATGTGCAGGGGAAAGACCTCAGCTGAGCGTGTGGGCAGCGTGGAGGAGCCTCCTGTGCAGGTTTCCCAGCACTGCTGGCTCTGTGCGCCAGGTTAGCACCGCACTGCACGGACATGGTCTGTTCTATTTTGCACTCTGGTCCACCCAAGGTCGAATTTCCAAACCTCCATCACACATGCCCATGTAACCTTGTGTAACCTCATGTACAACCACATGGGGAAGCAGCTCTTGGGTCTATTTAAGACATGTTACCTACCACCTGTAGGTCTGGTGATCATGGGAAGCTGCAAATTGCTCTGAAGAAGAGCTAGTTGACATTTACCATTAGGTATATTTTTCTATCATTAAAATGGAAGGAAACCTCAAGAGAAAATGTCAGGTTTTTAATTACCTCCAAAGAAATAAACCCCTGGTAATTGAAAATGTTCAGTTTGCAGTAACCAACAAGGGAAACATTTCTCTGACAACCACAAAGTGGAAGTCTCCAGTCTGTCATGCAGATATTTCCTTCAAGGTTCAGCTGGATAACTTCTATGGTTGCTAAAAATTGGGGGAAAAAAAAGCCATGATTTTTCTTCTTGCAATAAATAATTTTTAGTCTGTGCACACTCAACAGTTTTTCAGTGGGGGAATATTTTCCTGTCCCCTTTTGTGTCCATCATTACAGCAGTAAAATACAGACTTTTCTTCTCCCTGTGCAGTGTTTTGATTATGCCCTTGTCCCTTCCCATTAGGACTTCAGTTGCAATTTCCAATTCTGAACTCACACAGGATGGATCTGGGGACTAGGAAGACCTTTTTTTCCGAAGTAGGCTGCCAGCAAGCTTGCCAGCAAAAGGATTATCAGTGGAAATGAGTCTTGCAGAGCCATAAATTCCATAAGGTTGTGAGAGAGGTGTGTCATCTTTTTTGTTTGTTTACTTGTTTATGCATTCTTTTCCCCTGAGAATAAAACCCAGTAATAATTAATGCTGTTGTTTTACATGTTCCTTCTGAAGAACAAACCTTCTTCCACTGCTTTCCCTTTCTTGTGCTGTTTCTGAGAAGTGCTGGATGAAAACAAAGCTGCATTTTCCAAAACCACATTCAGTGTGGCCGTGCACATTTGTGCTTGGTTTAAAAATATCTCTACACTCCTAGACACTTTCAGCTCCTGCCTTTTTCAGAAAAGATCTCCAGTCGAGTGCTGACCCACATAAAGGTGATCTGGATGTCAATGCACACTGGTGGACATGGGAAGGAATCAAGCTGAAAAGGAGGAGGGAGATATGTTCTCATGGACATAGAGATATCTGCATGCCGGTGCTGCCAGGGTGGTGTTTAAAAGCAAAGGAATAGGACAGCACAGAGTAGTTGGCATATTTAATGTAGGGATGATGTGTTTTAGTTTCTCTTTCAATAGTTTCTCCAGAAGACAGAACTTCCACAACATGGAGCTGAGGGCCAAGAAATGTCAGTTTAATTTGGTCTCTGATACTCAATCAGTGCATGGCCTCAGGCAAGGGACTTATCTTTCCTCTATCTAAACGTCTACATCAGTGAAACAGAGGCGAAAGTACTTTCCACAGGAGCGTCAGCGAGTTTAGCATAACTCATTAGTGCCTGCTCGGAGCTTTTAAACCCTGCAGCAGAAAATCCTCTGCAGACACCAGAGGTTAATGCACTGTGGGGGTGATGGTCAGGAGGAACCCGAGCCTGGCACCCCCACTTTGTGCTCGGTGACTGACAGCCGGTGATACGGACACAGGCAGAGGAGGGCGGGTCCCCAGCACTGTGATTAGAGGATGCTCCCACTGGATAAGGCTGGGGCTGGAAGAATGCCAGCAGAGCCTCGCTGAGAAACAAACAACCGATGTATCAGCCCTGATCACTGCATTCAGCTAATGAAAATGTATGTAATTGATATTTTATAACTATATGGAGAAAGGATTTTTTTTAGGGCTTTAATGGTATCGATTGACGGAAGAAAGCCAGATAGATGTCTCGAAGCTGCAGGCTATAGGGCTAAAGTGCCTTTGAGTCAGGAAATGTATACTTGTTTAAAATTCACTTCAAATTTTCACATCATTTGCAGCTTTTAATGGCATTTTTGGACCCTGGCAATTAATCACATAGCCACTTGAGTCAACTGATTGTCTCATTTCTGATCAATTATTGTTGTCAACGCCTATATTCTGCATACTGACTTATACCAAGATCTGAAAGAGAGAGATATCCTTTGGGATACACTTTGGGATGCTCTCCTTGCATGTGGTCTCTGACAGAACTTCAACCCCTGCTCTTTTCTGAGGGTTATCACTGTTCATTTCACATGGAGCTGCTTGGAGTGGCCCAGTGGAGACAATCCTGCTGCTCTAAAACATATGCAGGTACTGTTGCTCCCTTTTTCCCTGAGGCTGCCTTTTGCTTTGTGCTGGTACAGCCCTTGAAAAGAGAGTCAAGGGGCTTGATCTTTACTTGGACTCCTCATCATGCCACAATTCATTGTTATTCAGGTTTCCTCATATCCAGCTGTGATTACGTGGGCAGTCTTTTTGGCCACGGCACCACACTGGACAAAGCAACATGTAGAAATGGGAGTTGTTTTTTGCCTACCAAACAGGAAGATAGAAGAGCAGGGGATGTGCAACAGCTGGCTCCTACTGCAGAGACAAAAGGAGAACCTGGGTTCCCCATGCAGGCAGCTCTAACATGCAACCCAAATCTAGACGAGACTGCATGAAAAAGGAATGAATACAATAAGCCTGTTGCAACAAAGGCACGGGCTGGAAAAGCTGGTGAGAAGGTTATTTTAGATAAAGCCCAACAGTGCTGGCTTAGCTTTAAAGCCCAGATTTGGTTTGGTCATCGTAAATAAAAAATTGTTCTGTCGTGAGGTGGAAAAGTGGATCCAGCAGCAGACACTGCAGGTCCAGTATAGAGTCTAAGCAGTGCATGAGGCTCTGAGATGGTTTGTGCTATCTTCTTTTTCTTTTCTTTTTTTTTTTTTGGTTGGGGCTGGGGGTCTGTTTGCTTTGTTCTTGAGGATTTTATCTGTTGCTCATCTTGAGATATTTCAAAAGTGAGCTTGACGTTCTTCCCTTTTTCTCTTTTTCACTCTCACTCATTGGAGCAAAACACGAAAGACTCACATGCAAAGCCAAAAGAAAATACAAGCGGTAAAAGACAACAAGTGAAAGGAAGAGAAGTTGACATTTCCTGATCTTCCTCTCCATGCACCCACTCACAGAGAATAATTTGGCACATACACAGGAAAGGGACTCAATATGATCACAAATGTGAGATTTCATTGTCAACTCTTACAAAATGAAATGGTTACGTTGAGAGAGAAAAGGAATGGTCTGGACACGAGAGGAAAGTGCAGAGTCATTCTTTCTCTTGTGGTCAATGTGTCGTACCTTGGTTGTAGTCGTGCTTGGGACACTTCGCTGGGGAAAGAAAATTAAGAAAATATTATTTGTTTGAGTGTTACTGGTAAAACTTTACTGTCACTTCAAGCAAGGCTGTCGTGTCAATACCAGGTCTTAGAGAGTTGCCCCTGCACTATAACTGTTAAAGCATTACTGTTGTATTCTCTTCCACAACTTCAGTTTCCAGTTTCTCTAACTTTAATTCTACTTCATTCATTTGTAAGAGCTGGCTTAGACAATTCAACATTACACAACAACATTTATTGAAAGTTGTGGTAGTTTCTTTGGGTGAAATTCTAGCCTGATGAAGTCAGTAGCAAAACTCCTGCAGCTTCAACGTTTCACCTCATGGCATCTTAGTGCCATGAATTATTTGTACTCTGGATGTCTTTTGAAGCTTTGAGTACAGTAAGTAGAAAATATTGGGTTTGTCTGTTTGATCATTAGGAGGGAATAAACAACTGCAAGTTTTAAAAGTTATACAGAGAATTACAGGGTTTGGTATTTCTGCTGTCCCTGCAGATCTCTATCCCAAATCAGTTCTTAAAAGTTTTTGGGACTACCCTGCAAACAGGGGAGGATTTAGAAATGGAGCCATGCTCTTTGTGATAGTCACAATTTAGCTCATGAGTGTGCTAATGATGCCTGAGACACAAACCAGAGTTCTCCTGTGTTTCATTGATTTTGCAGGACTAGCCATAAAATAGCCTTCCCATATTTATGAAATCTTAACTGAAGCTCACAGAAATCAGTTGAAAGCTTCCCTCTGGATGTCAATGAGTTTTTGACCCACAAAAATCTGATTCTCTGATTTGAGCTGATATGATTCCACCATGTGCTGTAGAAGTGTTTGTAACACTAGATCAGAATGCACCATAGATAAATTGCAGACACGCTTATTTAATCCAGAGCATAGATGAGGATTAATCTATTTCCCCCTCAAATAATTTATTCAAGCAAAACCCCCAGGGCCTGCACTTACTGGGATTCTTAGAGTGATCCCTTTCTGGCTTTAGAAATACAACCTCAAATATTATTTTTACACACTTAATGTCCCCACCCCTCCAATGCATTTTTCTTGAGTTTGTTGCACAAACAGATAAAGAGAGAAAGTGAATAATCTTTGGGAAGCTGCAGATGTCTTATTTAGGCTCTGAAAATTCTTGATCATTCTGTTTAGCAACAGCAACTTTCTCAGTGATCAGGTTTGAGTTTTTTTTCCCTAAGTAGTCAGGATGGGACCATAGCTGATGATAATACTGATGGTAGACAAGCAGCAATTGTGTGATTTGCCCATGTCACACAATTCAGAAGCAAGAGCCATGAAAACATCTAGTAATGGATGTTTGTTTTCCCTTTTCTCAGGAAAATACTTTTTTTTCTAATGAGAAATTTCTCCTCTCATATCAGTGAAAAAATCTGATTTTCCAGAGTTTGGGGGAAACTCCAGCTTGACTTTGGGCATGACGTAAATCATCCAATATCGCTCTTAAGAACTGATCACCTGTGAGGGGCCATGATCTCAGCACTGGCTTGGAGACAGGAGCAGTTGATATGAGGCAAAAGCACTCCTTGGATATGTTGTATAACTTTTTGTGTTCATTGAGATGTTTCAGATACAGATGAACCCTCTTTGTTCAATATTTATCTTTTCATCTGTCTTGACCTGGGAACTGGGAGCACTTTGAAAAGTTAATTGAAAGCTTGCTTTATTTCATTTTAGCTTTCAGGTCTAAAACTTCGCTTTCAGTAATGGCGCTGAGAACACTTTTGTCCTGCCTCCAATAGCTCAGAAACCTTTTCCAGCAACAACTGGGAATTCGTTATTGATCACCATTGTCTTATGCCAGGAATTCTCTACTGAGATGATTTTTATTTTTGAATGACAACAGGAACTCCCAGCCCAGGAAAGTGATTATTTCTCTCGTGTTTCTACTGCCAGAATCTGCTCGATCATCACACGCTCTACACATGATTCCCATATTGTCTGTCTGAGATCAGATGGATTTTTTTTTGGATTTTATTCCATCTTTCCTCGCCCAACTATGGTACCAAGAGGGGCTGAGGTCTGAGCAAGGATTTCAGAGATCTGCACTCGGATTCTGAGCTGCATGAGTTTCTTTCACAGCTTTTGAGAAATATTTGTGCTTAAACTGACATCTCTGGAAATTGGCAAAAATACTGATGTTCTTTTGTTATTAATATGGTTCATAGGATTATTGTTTTGGAGCAGGGACTGTTTCCTATAAGATTTATATGTAGCATTTGGTACATCAGTGTCCATGTCTGCTGGCAGAATAAAAGATTTAACAGGGACTTATTAATTAAAAAAAAATTAAATTGCAAATTGACATTGGTATGTTGACTGAAGCTTTAAAACCACAGAGTGAGTAACATGGAAGGATTTGACATGAAGAAAGTGATAGAATATATGCAGAGAGGGGCATAATTAAATGTCTATTTTAGATCGTTTGTAAAGGTGGGAATTCATGAAGGAACTGATAAATACTGGTTTCTCAGTAGTTCCATGTTAATATTTCTTTGGAATACAATGTACTTAAATAGCTCCATTCTATCCCTTATTAGCACAGACCACTACTTTACAACAGCAGCTCCCATAAGACTTTTGTTTCAAAGGACAGAATAGAAAAACAACAAAACTTTCAGGAACGGAGACAAGAACCTGTCTCCCAAAGCAAGGAATAGAAAACTCAGCCAAGCATGAAGTCTAGATACAAGCACAGTTTCCAAAGAAGAGATGAATCCCCATATTTTGCGTGGAGTGAAAGATGTTGCAGTGGTTATTTGGAGACTAGCCTTGGTGATAGTGGTGATGTTAATAAAGAGATTTATAAATGTTTACTGGTGTGTGCACCACCAGTTCTGATATTGTACTCACAAGTTCAAAATTCAAGGGTTAAACTTCCCCTGAAATCAGGACATGTATTCCACAAGTTCAGAAAGAAACAAAAATAAACGCATAAAAATGAGGAAACACCAGTGTTTTGATGCTGTGCTTCTGACTTGCTTTAGAGATTTTGATCCTTTCCTGTAACATTCTTGAATTCTTCTCCACAAGCCCAAAGACATCACACTCAGATTTTTGTGGGGTTTCTGGGGTCCCAGCAGTAGAGCCTTGAGAAATGTGCTGCTCATGGCAAAACCTGGCAACACCTTTGATTCATTCTCCACAGCAATACTGGGAGCTTCAGAGTCCTCACCCTTAGTGCTCTGTCTTTTACTTGGTTCTTGTCTAAGGATTCAAAACTAAAATATTTCATGGAAATGTTTTATTCATTTCAGTCCAGCAAATGTTGAGATTTATTTTTTTTTTATCCTTAATTAATCTAAATCTTTACATGTCTTAATATAATGAAAAACTAAAAATAACAACCTAAACAGTCTCTCCCTGCTCCAGGCACTTTTTTTTAATTTTTTTTTTTTTTTTAAAGGGGGTTAATTTTAGACTTGGCATCTTTGCCCCATGAACTTCCCACATGTGGTTAAAGCTACAAGCCAGGTCCTGCCACCAGCCATATTTACCAGAAACAGCAGCAGAAATTTCCAGCAGAACAGTAAAGGGGCTGCAGTTCCTGTTGTTCTGCCAGTATATTTAATCTAAAAATATTATTCATCTTGCCAGCCACTTTAATGCAATTGGGGAATGGCAGAGCTGGGAAGAAAAGCTCTTTGTTAAAAAATTTCAGCTCAGAAGTCACTCTGTTTTCTCCTATATTGTCTGCTGCTTTTTTTTTCCCTTTCTTTCTGCATGGCCTCCTTTGCTGTTTACCCGATCTGCTTGTCAGGCTTCTCCCAGTTGTATTAATTATCATTCAATAAAACACTAATCATTTAAGATGACTGTGCTTTACTTTTAAACACAACTTTTTAAAACTCAGCACAAGGAGAGACGTAAAAAGTTATCCAAAGGAAGAGACAAAATCCTTCCTTATTTAACTACCTGGATTTACATCATGGGAGTAACCTGGAAACAGTCACAGGGATCATGGCACAAAGGCTGGGCTTTGCTGAGCCAGCCACAGCCCTAATCTTTGGCTTTTCCTTGTTCTGTTGACTCTGCCATTTCTTTTCTTTGTAGTTTTCTGTTGCTGAAGCAGAAGCTGGAAGATGATCAGAGAGGAAAGTGGAGACACTGAGGTCAAGTGTCCTTGAAGTATGTTTGTGACTAATACACTAATGAGCTTATTTGGGGAAAATCCAAAACCAACTTGTTCTGCACCTGAGCATGAAGAGCACCTGCCCAGGGAAGGGAGTGAGTCTGGAGAAGAGTCTGGAGCACGAGTCTGGTGAGGGGAGGTAAGGGAGCTGGGGGAGCTCAGCTGGAGAAAAGGAGGCTCAGGGGGAGCGTCATTCCTCTATAAACCCACCTGAAAGGAGCTGTAGCTGGGTGGGGCTCAGCCCCTTCTCCCAAGTATCAAGTGACAGAACAAGAGGAAACAGCCTGAAGTTGCACTAGGGGAGGTTTAGGTTTGATGTCAGGAAAAAATTTCTTCACTGAAAGGATTGTCCAGCCCTGGCACAGGCTGCCCAGGGCAGCGGTGGAGTCACCATCTCTGGAGGGATTTAAAAGATGTGTGGATGCGGCACCTGGGGACATGGGTTAGTGGTGGCCTCAGCAGTGCGGGGTTAATGGGTGGACTCAATGATCTTAGAAGGCTTTTCCAACCTAAACAAATTTATGATGCTATGACCACAGCAGAGCAGAGGACTGGCAGCATTCAAACCAGCCCATTCCTTGCAGCAGAGAACAAATACAACTCCAATGCTAGTGGACAATTTTTAATTAAAAAAAAAAAGTTTAACTTCGCTTTGATGACTCTACAGCCTCTTTTATTCTGCAGAAGTCGACTTTCCTGGGAGTTGCTGTGCGCCAGGCTGGATCCAGCCCATGAGATGACTCAGGCACTGTCTCTGCTGTGACCTTGCTGGGAGGGGAGGGTGACAGTGAGCTGGGATGAGCTGGGATCAGTGCACCTGCACAGGTGCAGGCTCCCAACCTCCCTGCAGCCAGCTGCAAGGGGAAGGACTTTGGAGGATGGTCATGTGGGTTGTCTTGGCTTTCGGGTCAGCTCACTGTGCTTGATTCAGAGCTATCTGACCTAATTTCAGCCTTCCTGTACTGAAGGGAGCCTACAAGAAAGATGGAGAAAAGCTTTTTACAAGGACGTGTAGTGACAGAACAATGGGGAATGGCTTTAAACTGAAAGAGAGTAGTTTTAGATTATATACTAGGAAGAAATTCTTCTCTTTGAGGGTGATGAGGCCTTGGCTTAGGTTACCCAGAGAAGCTGTGGATGCCCCGTCCCTGGAAGTATCCAAGGCCAGATTGGACAGGGCTTGGACCAACCTGGGATAGTGCAAGGTGTGGAACAAAATGATCTTTACGGTCCCTTCCAACCCAAACCATTCTCTGATTCTCTGATTCATTCCAGGTGAGGAATGAATGTTGAATCTTTGTGGTATGTCAGCAGTATAAATAATCTGAACCTGCTGCCTTTTACTTGCTCTTTTACATAGACAGGTGAGGATACATATAAATAAAGAAAAAGCAGAAGAGATTATATTATAAACCAAATTATGGTACAAATCAGTTCTGTCAAGTGAGTTTTAACCTTGCACACACCTTCATTTATAATCATTATTTATGATGATTACTGTTATTAATTTATTTAGTGAGCTGAGTGTATGTGTTATTCTGTCAAGGGTCAACAAAGTCAACAATCATCTTCCCCCTTTAAATCCAGTGGCCTAAGAGTGGCAGGATAAGAACTAGATCTAGCATAGCCTGATACCATCATTACATCCTGAACATGGGGTAGTACAGGAGAGGCTCTCAAGAAGATTTCTGAAGGAAGAAACTGTAGAATGCTGAGATATGTTAGTAGGGAAGCTGCTGCAGGTGTATGAGCAGGATGAAGATGTGCAGTCTGGAATGGGCAGGAGAAGCAAGGCTGGGGTGGACACGGCTGAGGGCAGGCCTTGGGAGGAGAAGGGCTGGTCTCTGCCTCACTGGTGACTCAGGGCAATGCCTCAGCCTTTTGTTCAGTGGAAGAAAAGTATTGGGTCAGATTGCGCATTAGCCATCCATAAACCAAACCCAACCAAAACTCCCAGGGAAAAAAAAAATCTCTCTACAATGCTTTGTCCACCTCCCAGAGCTGGGTGAGCTTGTGAAAACCTGAGCTGTGGTAAGGGAGGACTTATCTTCAACATATCTTGGACCTTCCCTCCTAAAGCTGTGGCATCGTACCCCATGGAGTCCATCCCTGAGCTTTTTTGCTCTGCAAGAACAGTGTAAAGCAGGAGAGACATTGCAGCTATTCATAATTGGGCATAAAATGTTGAATATGAAGGAAAAAAAAAAGTGGCTATACCAGCGTTACAAATGATGGAGTATTCCCCTTCCAGCTTTTGAAAGCATCCATTTGGATTTGGGGAAAAGAGGAGGGGACTGTGTGTGTGCGTGTGTGTGTGTGTGTGTGTGTGTGTGTGTGTGAGATGCTCTGGGGGGGGGGGGAGC
>VZTE01004705.1:3762540-3775903 GCA_013397775.1 Eulacestoma nigropectus
AGGGGACTGTGTGTGTGTGTGTGTGTGTGTGTGTGTGTGTGTGTGTGTGTGAGATGCTGCTGGGGTCAGGAGAGCACTGGAAAGAGATGAATTCCCTGACCCTCTTCTGTGGAATCTTAATAACGTGTTAAGTTATTGTGCAGCAGAGGAATGCAATTAGCACAGCAGCCAAATCCTCCTCCAGCAGGTCATTACTGCATTAGTAAATGGAGGCTGTTAAGGCACACAGCATCCCTAAACATACCAGAGGGGCTGCTGGCCCAACAGGACCCAGGATTGATGAGAAAACTCCCACTGCTCTCTCCCCTTCTCCATCCACTTTTCATTATTGCTTTTCTGATCAAGCATGCGACCACATCCTTCCCCATCCTCCCCCACACTCTGTTCCTGAGACACATTCCCAGGAGGCCTCCGTGGAAAATCAAATCACAACCCACCAAGAGGTGTCTGTGATATGTGCAAAAGCAGCCTCCAGCTGTGAGGAACTTAGCACTGCCCTCGGAAAACTTCCCCAGCCAGGGGGAGTGGGCAGAGCTGCGCTCCCTGGTGAGGGGCAGGAGCAGAGCAAGGCTGCTCTGTACCGGTTTCACACAAGGAGAGAGATGATCCCATCCCAGCCTTAGATGCTGACCCATTCCCTGCTTTGTCCTCCTGTGTTACAGGGAAATCTCTATCACATCTTGAGGTGCAGGTTGCCAAGGAAGAGGATTCTCCACTGAAATCTCTAGACATGAATTAACCCTGTGGTTTCCTAGGTCTGACAAACCCCTAGGTTTGCACTGCTCCTGCAGTCCCCCGAGTTAGCCTAAACAGATCCAGAGCAGCCTGGTAAACCCTGCAGCTTATACAACAAATGGCATTTGTTTCCACATCTTTAAATTAATTCTGAATATTTTGGAATGGTTCTGGTTAAAATAAAGGCAAATTGGCACCTTTCTCCCACAATAAAATGTAACAGCCTGAGGTTAATCATAAGGGTAATGAGGGAACCAGTGGCTTGCTCATGGTCCGGACCTCCATCCCAGCCAGGTCAGGACATTGCCAACATCCTGGGGCCCCTGAAACATTACACCAAGTGGGCTCCACATACAGTGAATGAATTTTTATTCCCACCAAAATGTTGAAGACTAGAGAAATTGAAGCAAGCTTCGGGATGTCATGCCATTGGAGCCAAACACGTGAGCCCTTCAAGGATGGGGGAGGTGAAGTCACTGCTACTATTTCCTGATTTAAGTAGAGAAGCTGAGGGCTGACTCTGACAGAGGTCTGGTTACTTTGATAAGACAAAATCCAATGCCACGACTTCTCATAATGCAAATTAAAACACAGGGATAGAGTAAATTAACTGACATTCCTGACCTTTGTCTTCAAACATACACAGATATCCCCAGTAACCACTGTCCTTCTGAGACCTCTGCAAAGCAAACGCTCCAGGTTTGTTGTTGTGTGTGTCCAGCAAACAGGAATGTCTGCAGCAGCCAAGTGGTTGTGCTCCACACAGTCAGGAATCTGAGAATTAGAGACCATAGTACATGCTTATAAATAAATAAATAGAACTATAGCTTTAAACATATAAAATAATGTTTTTTTTTTTAACCAGAGTGCTGTTTCCAGCTCTTTGGCATTAGAGATCATGTTTATATTGCTATGCAAATTATTCCTCATAGTGCATTTACAAATTTTATGTTCATTATTAATAGCTTTATGAGTTTTTCCCCTTCCTGTTTGGTGCTATCTATAGTGCTTGGGTAATACATAATTAACGTTAACTGCTTGTGCTCTGGCCCCCGTGCCAGTTTACATTAGGATATTTTTTCATGTCTTTTGTCTCTGGCGGTTGGAAATTGGTGTTCAGTGGGAATGAAATAGCCAGATTACTTTGTGCTGCTCTTTGCAGGCCTTTCATCTGTCTGACTGGTGTGATGCTGGTGGATTAAATCACTAATTTCTCTCCTTTTTTCAGACTTGGGTTCACAAACATGTTTAAACCTTGGCAAGCCTGGTACACTCCCTTTGGGCCAGATTTTGTCTACAGTCTATTGATAACACAGCCAGGGTGGTTAGAAGTGTAATCCTTCAGTGGTGTTTTCGTACCACAACAGCCCAAGGTAAACACAAGTATACTATCAGAAAATCCCCAAAAGTGTCTTTCCTAACAAAATCTGTTTCTTCAGGGGGACTGTCATAAACCAGAGTGGTAATAAATTGTAATAGAAGTTATGCCTACACATCTGAACAATTTCCTTTAAAATAGACTTGAGGTGCCAGGTAGAACGGATTATCTTGCAACAGTCATGGTTGAGACTAATTGACAGCCTCAGCTGAAGCTGCTGGAGCGATAGGGCAGGGATGCATTGTGGCTGCAGGGATAGTGATGGAGGGAAGTTTCAGGTGAGGACAGAAATGCTTTGATGGAGCCGTCTGTAGCAGCCAGCCTGCTCCCTGCTTGTCGGGCCCAGCTCTGCCTTGTTGCACAATGAGGGATTGCAGCCTCTATCTGCTGAATGCATCACCCAGAGGGGGAAACACCCAGTGCTCCAGAGGAGAGAGAAGGTCTGCTGCTTAGTGGAAAATGCCAGCACGAGTGGAACACGGAGAAGGAAAGCTCAGCACTGAAATGGAGCTTTGCCATCCTCACCCTTAAACCCTGGGAAATTGCAGGGCTCCCCTCTGTGTTGAAGCAAGATGGTCACAGAAACATTAAAATCTGGAACCGGTTTTCACTGAGGCATTTCCAAGGCAGCAGCTTCTCTCCCCTGTCAAACCACCAGAGTTAATAATAAAACTTTGGGCTGCTCGTGTCTTGGTGTCTCAAGTGCCACAGACAAGTGACAGACTGAAAGACTGAGATGGCACCGTCGTGCCTTTGTGTCAAACCAGTTGTTAAACAGGACCAGTTCAAGATGGAGCAAATGTGTGGTAACGGCAGATTTGAATACAGCAGCTTCAAATCAGTCCAACCTACCGCTCCTTGGTGAGGGACTGAGATGAAATAACACCTGGTTCAGAAACTTAATGTATCAGGCCAGAGTTCTACATGCTTCGTAGGCCCAAGGGCAGAGAGGACAGAGAAGGTTTTCTCCAGAATGTGTCCAGACCCCCTTTCTCCAAACTGAAGGGCTCTGCATGGTGCTTTGAGATGCGAATTTGTGAGCAGAGACCTCTGCCTTACATGCAACTGCAAGGATCAGAGTAGAGTGAAGTAGCATAACCTAACATCACATCTGTAAAATGGGGTACTGAGTTTGATTATATTACATCTCAAAGGATTTTGAACGTTCTAATATCTGTCATTCATTCCAGTGATATGTTTCTGGTTTTGTGCAATAATAGCAGCCCTGTGCCATTTTTTGTGCCCTGGCAAGCACTGCAAACATTTTTTAAGGGTTCTCTTGGACTGGGAAAATGGGGTTTTGGGGATCTTGCAACTATATTCACCTGGAAAACAACAAGAAAAGCAGGCTCCTCCTCTGAACCTTGAAGCTGAGAAAACCAAAATTATGAAAGCATTCTCAAGTACTATCCAGAGGAGTAAAATCCTGGTTTTTAAAAAATTGAATGTTTGGAAACCAACTGGATTGGCGGATGTTTTATTTTAGATTATCAACTCTTTGTTCAACTCTCTGGAATGACTTCGCAGGTATAAGCTCTGCTCTGGGTGCTTCAAGAGAGACCCTTTCCCTTTGATGAAGCCATCCCAGCCTCCTTCTACATATGAATAAGTTGAACCCTCACAGTTATTTGTGCCTTCTCCCCTTGTCTCTCTCTTTTACCATCCATGTCATGTTTGCTCAATTTACTACACAACAAGTATTTCCACTTCTTACCCTGAAGGGTCAAGTGTGCTCATGAATAAATCTGTCTGTCTCCACGCATCACCACCAAGAGTGCCCATCAGGCCCAAATCGGGCTGTTCTGTGCTGCTGAGTGATAGGTGATGGTGTGGAAAGGAGGCAGGGGTTAATCCGCAGGGCTGAGAGAGTTTCTCAGCGTGTTTTAACTAGCAAAGGAGCCCCAGTTGCTGGGAAGGCAGTGAGTCACAGGCCCACGTCTGTGTTTGTGTAGGTGTGTGCGAGAGAACGAGAGAGGCACACATGGCCCTACGCGCTGCGCTGCTCAGGGACAGATTTATTGGGCTGCAAGTGGATGCAGCTCCCACTGAAATCAAGGAAAAATTATTCTGTCCTCCTGCTCAAGTGTGCTTCTGCTGAACTCTGCCTTGCCTTGTGCTGAGGATGCTTCTGGGCTCTGTCAGGATGCATCATGGCAAAGCCATGCGGAGAATGAGATGTTTCTGTTTTTCAAAGGATTCTGGTTTATACGTGTAACAACTGATTCTATCACTTACAGCTGATCTTTGCCTTCTGGCCTCCCTGTGAGAACTCAAATTCTTCCCCAAACCTCTAAAATCTAGACTGGCAAAATTCCAAGCGTTACATTTCATGACTATTTTTGCTGTTGTTTCTTGGCGGAATGAAATTGAGACCTTCCCAACATATCTCTGGAAAAAAGACACACACTCTGATCAGTCTATAACCCAGGAGATGCAACTTCTGCATCTCCTGGGTACAGGTGCCTTTAATGAATTTCTTCTGTTTGCCTCCCATAGTACAACTAACCCAGGTGGAGCTTCTGGAAGCAGAATTGTGTTTGATGACACCACCACACACGCCACTATCGGTCATGTCATAGCTTGGTGTTACCCAAACTTGTTCCATTTGCTTTTTTGTCCTGTCCATCTGGAGACACAGTACTACCCTGAGTCAGACTATTAAGGGATTTACATGCCAGCTCAGTCATTTTAGGAAATAATCTTTTTCCGTTGGTGCACCCACTGAATTTTTAATCTTGGGGTCAGTAGATGTAGAATGGCACAAAGGATGGCTTGTACTTATAACTGTAAAGGAAACTTAAATCTCTCATCAAATGTGGCTCTGTGCTCCCCTTCCTTTCCAGCTGTCGTATTCAGATACTGCATAACTGTTCCTCGGTGCCCTTCCAGCACAGCTCTCAGTCAAGGCAGCTCCAATTCTCATTTCAGAGGTAGGAAATTGGGGTACAGAGATACTATGTCATTTCAGGGTCACCCAAGAAGACTTTCTTAGAATGACAAACCAAACCTTGGCTTCCTCAGCTCCTACACTGTTGTCCTTCCCCTCTGGAAATACAGGTAAATGCACGTTTTTGAAAATGAGACACTGACAAATCACACAAGGAACTCGTTTCCCAGCATGGATAAGCCATTGGACAGGCATCACCCTGCCACGTAGACCACGCAGGGAGCCTGAGCGGTGGATCAGGCACAGCCTCTCTCTGGTCTGGCAATTACCTGGATGGCACCAGTGGGTGCTGGAAGAGGCTGAGCCCGTGGGTGGGTGCGGTGTTCCTAGAACGTGCTGCCTGAATTGGGGAAACCAGCCATGCCCTGCGGCGCAGGTGCTTCTCGGAGCACCACATTTCAGGGAGGTGCCAGAGACAGACAAGCAGCTTGTTCCTCCCAGAACATGTCTGGGTCTGTCTCCTCCTGGAGAAGGGATATAAAAGGGCAGCTGCAATAAGTGGCTGGTTTTTATCAGGGCACGTTGTGCAAATCAGACTTTCTGGGGTTAAAAAAGGTAAATTTGCTGAGCAGAGAGGGGGTTTTCTTTGCATGGAAACCTCCATATCACAGCCCTCTCAGCTTGAGAATATCTTGCATTTACCTGCAGACTGGGCTTAACCCTGGCTTCCAGAGGTACAATTCATTAACTACAAAAGAGCTTCATCTTTCCTGTGAAAAGAAAATCCTCCCCTTCAATTTTCCAGCCCTACCGTTGAGTTCCTTATGTCACTTTGGCCTCAAAGCTTTGAAAGAAAGGAACAAAACATTTCATGTTGTTCTTGTTTTTTATTAGCAATAATACATCTCTTGATTTTTTGACTCATGCTGGTTGAATTTATGGGGCAAAGGGTGCTGGGGTCTTTTCACTTCACAGTGGGGCAGAAAAATTGCTTGTTGGGGCTTGAAAAGCAATTGCATCATCAAGTATGTGAGACTTCCTATGAGTACTGCTGAGGGGGGTTCGAGAGGAAGAGAGTTTTTCTTCTCTGTGCTTGTTTTGGTTTGTGAATCTCTCTTATCACCATGCATCAGACCTGTGTTTATTGAATTTCCACCAGTCGCTGAGATCTATGGCATGATTAACAGGAGATACACACAGGGAGTGGAGAGGGTGCCTTAGGAAAGGGGAGGTTCTTGTGGCAAGGCTGTAATGATTTTCTTGTCCTTTGCATGGGAGGAACGCACACATCGAATGTTTGTACAGCATCCAGCCCTGTGAAGCCCTGATGTGGTAAGAGCCTCCTGAGTAATATATTCAGAGTGATAAAAGTGGCTGCTATCTGCTAATGAGAGCGGTGGGAATGAAAAATGAATCCTTGGTTTCATCATTTTCCAGGAATGCAGTTCCTTCTGGCTTCCCAGAGCTTCACCTACCATCCAGCTGCCGTGTGGGCTGCAACTGAGCGTGCAGTTGGGAGAAGAGGGTAGAAACACAGTCCTTCAACACCTTGAGAATGCCACAATAGTGCATTTGGGTACGTGACATAGATGTCTTCAGACATACTGACCTCATGGTGAAACTTTCTGAAAAAAGTACCAATAGGGTTTTCTGTGAATGAAACATAGGGCAGGGAAATCAGAGCTTTCAAAGATCTGCAGAGACCAACAATTATTATTTAATAAAACTCAGTCAAACCTTTGACTGGAGGCAGAGGCTTGCACCAGAGCTGGGAAAATAGGTCTTACTAACACTGTGTCACGATAGCAGCCCTTTGGGAACCTTCTTCTGGCTCATATCTCAGTTCTCTTTTGATTCATTTTTTTTTTTTGTGGCAAAATATAGCCTTGCAGTTGCCAACATGTGGGGCTATAAAATGTAATAAAAAAAATGATTTTTTAGTAGATTTCTCTTTTGCAGGGGAGAACAAAGAAAAGTTAATCTATAAAAGCTATGTTACCTCTCAAATTGAGAGGAGGACCAAAGCCTTGGCATAAACCAAAAGCATCCGCCTTAAAAAACCAAAATTAAAAAAAGTAATGAAGAGATTGAATGTATCAACAATCAGCTGATGCCACCCAAGTGCACAGTGATGTACTTAGGCAGCAGTAAAGAATCAGTCATCATGTGTCAGAACATTACGTAATAATTTTGATGTTGTATAAAAATATCTCCGCGGTCTTGTAATGTACAGGAATTAATTACAACACCCTTTGTGTTTGAAAAACTAGGTGACAGAGCAACTTTCTGGTCTGTTTTAAATTTAAACCAAAGAGGAGGAAACTGGAGAGATGAGGAATGATGCTGTTATCAAATTATGTGTATACAGATGTTCTGATTATGTTTTCTCCTGTAAGCAGCTCCCACTGATCCTGATGAAGAGGAAGGTGCTGGGCCACAAATTTTCCAAGAAAGAAGCCCAAAAATTGATGTATTTTTCCCGGAGCAGATTGGTCTTTGATCTTGGCTTCCTCTTCTGTTTTCTTGGAAATTAAGGTGTATCAAAATGTCCAGAATTGCTTTGCTTCAACACAGTGAAACAGTCTGAGCAATGCTGGGTGGAAAGAGAGAGGTGCACCAAAACTTATAAACAAGACCATGGAAACTATGAAAGAATTGGTGTTTTCTGACAAATGAGTTGGTCAGCAAGCACAGATGTCATTACCAAGTGCTTTATCAAAGTGAAAGGAAGTTTCATTTATGTTGTTTGGGTAACTGAAGTTAGTTCTTAAATCCAAAAGCCCTGGAAAATAAGAAAAAAAGAAGTCCCACAGAATTCTGTGGACAAGAAGGACTAACCAGTTTGGAAATCCTTGGTGCTTCTGGATTTCTTTATCTCCTCTGAGTACGGAAAGATCAGATTTGTATTTAAATAACTAAAAAGTAACATGAACCCAGAAATCTTGCAATAAGGAGATGCAAAGTGACAGTGTCACAGAACAGCTACTATTTCTTGTATCAAGAGGCTCCTTTGAATTAGAAAGCCAGTGGCAGACAGGTTTGTCAGTGCATTTTCACCAATGAACTGTGCCTCACCTCTAGCGTGGCACTATTATTTCCCACATATTACTGCACTTTCTCAGCTCAATGAGCCGCTACATAATAATCATATTTAGACATTAGACAATATTTTTCTTCCCATGTGAATACCTAGAAAATCTAAAACAGAGTTTGAGGCTAACATTTTCCAAATAGACTTCTCATTCTGGAAACGTCAGGTTTCTAACTTGAGGGAACCTTGGACTGATTTTCTGAAGACGTGAGCACCTACAGCTCTGTGCTGACCACATTTTCCAGCCATTAATTGTCAGATGTGTTTTCTCAATTTGGAAAGCTCTTGGCTTGATTTTTAGAAACTGCTGAATCCCCGAACTCAGTGAAAATCAGGCTCTGCTCAAGCCTCTAAACTCCTTTTCCCATCAGTTGTTTTTGCAAGTCTTGGCAATGGGCTTCAACTCAAGTTATTGAAATCTCCAACAGAAACAACATGACTTCAGATGTCTAACGAGAGACTGCATTGGTCTGAAGTTGGTCTATGGTCCATTACTTTTGCTATTTTCATCACTTGCATCCAAGATATTTCAACACTTTTATTTTTTTAGTGAAAGGTAGATTTCCCAGGACCCAACTGACCAATATTTCCCAACTCCTGCTTTATCTTTGTTCTTGCTGAAATGTCCACCAGGCCTACAACCAGCTCTACAACTGGACTTTCTCTACTCTTTTGGTATTGTACTGGACAATGTGGGCAACATTTGTCAAGAATACAGAAACTATCTCCCAATATTTCGCAGGAAATCTGAAAATACTTGAATGGAAAAATACAAAAAGGATCATTGTGATTCTTGTAGAAAAGGCAAATAAAATCATTGTGCTTCCCTCAAGGAACTGGGATATCATATGGTCATTTATTGCAAAATTAAAATGATTCTTCCTAGAGATATGGAAGGCATTTGAGAGAGTAACAATTTTTCACTGAACCTTCTATTTTTTTTTTCTTTCATTTAAGTGCAGTTCTTAAAGAAAAAGAAAGACTTCTATTTGTCCTTCTTATCAACTCCAGCTCAACATTTTCTACTTTTACTGGACAATTGATGGCATACTCAAAAAGAAGTTCTGCAAACTCCTCCTGAGACATGGAAATCAAAATTCAATTTTCTTCCTCACTATAAAACTTGAGCAACTAGAACACAGATGCTGATTCTGAGAGTCCCAGCCTCTGAGAGTTGGGTACCAAAACCTTAAGCTTTATGAAGCCATTTGCACCCCATTTCACCGTAAAAAATGAAACTAAAGCGTTTTCAATCAAGAACAATGAGCCAAAGGACACATGCTGAATTGGTGACATCAGCCACCTTATAGACTCTTTTTCTTAAAGTGTGCAAGCTTTTTAACCTAAAATAAAGTGTATTTTCTGGGCAGAGCCCATATCTTTCTTTATGGAAATGGATATTTTAAATTGCTTCCCCCTTCCTCTTATAGCTCCTCATTTTAGATATGTACACACAGGTATCTGTTTTCACATACACTTCTAGATGACCTTTTGGACTTTGCATCAATCAAGCTCAACTCCTCAAACTAGAGGAAACCATTACACTGTTTCCACTTTGTCTCAGCACCTGCAAAGCCGACTGATATAATCCAGTGTAAGTGGGCCACTGCAGGAGAATTTGGTGCTCAAGGAGAACGTGTTTCCTGTTCACTGAAGAGGTAAAAATGGAATCACCATTCTGACTCATTCAAGTAGCAAACTCCTCTGAAGATCACATGCCTGCCTAGCCAATGTTATTTTGGCAGCTCTTCATGGAAAGCTATGGGTTTTGTTTTGCCACATCTGTTCTCGCAAGTATATTTTGCTTTAGATGAGCTTGTTCCACCTTGTGATTTTGTTTCTTGGGGGGGACGGGTAGGAGAGAAGGGGGTTGAGTTTGAATACTGCCTTGCATTGCAAAAGCACATTTTCATGGGAGAAAAAAAGTTCTCCCCTCTGGGCCTTAAACAGTATTTCCAGCTATTGTGTATATTCCCCGACCCTTACACTGTTTCTAAGAGAAATGATTTCTTTTGCAGATGTTGAAAGGAATACACGCACAAAAGACTCTGAGGACTTTTATAAAAAACAGGGAGATGGGGCATACAGATGTGCCACAGACAAACGGGGCAGAGAGTGAAGAGAATATTGTGCAGAATATGTGTAGCTTTGAAAATCAGATAGACAGTGATGGTTCTGTTTCAAGGATCCAAGGCTTGTAAGGCTGAGTTCAGAGGCCAGGCTGTGTTAAGCCAGCTCATTGTGTCACCCAGCAGGAATCAGAGAGACACAGTTTAGTGAAAGCCACGGGCTAATCTACAGTGTTTCTTTGAAATATGATTTTTGTTTTTTACTGGCAGTTGGTTTCCATTGTGCTGCAGTTGTCATTACTGGAATGGGGCACATTTTTGTTATTAGAAGGTAATTATCTGGGAGCCGCACATCGGTGCTTTAGTGGTGCATATGTGTATGCAAGACAAAGCATGCACACGTGTGTGCTTGTGAATGCACAAACTTTTAATAACCATGCCCAGAATTACTTTGATTTGCAGATTGATGCATTCCTCTGATTCACTTTGCATATATTTGCTTTTTTTCTTGCCTATCAGTTCTCTGATTTGTATTAGGAAAGGATAACTTGGGTGTTTTTTTGCTCCTTTTCTTTCTTTTCAGAAGTACTAACCCTGTACCCCCTTGCTTGGTGACTCATTCCCTTCTCCTTCACATAAAACACCCTTTCAACAGTTTAGCAGTGAAAACATTAGGCCTGTCTCTTGGTCACAAGGTTATTGTTTTCATATCTCTTGGAGCAAGACTCTGGGATAGCTCCACTGACAAATTAACAGTCGTGTTGAATGAACAATTATGTCAAGGCAATATTAATCTGGGGGCCTAGCTGGACCAGAGAAGGTGCCTGATTTCACAGAGGAGGAGGTGCTGAGAGGAGAACCTATGTGATCTCATTAGATAAATGCACAGCACATACTGGTGGGATCTCATTAAATCTTTAACAGCTATGTATGTTTACATCAGCTTTCCTAAAGGAATGCCTGGTACTCATAGATAGCTGAAGTTTTTCTCACTAAAAATGGGCTTCCATATACATAAAAAAAAAAAACCTGTGAAGTGGACACTCTTCTCTTTTTGCCTCAGTGTAGACATCTACATAGGAAGTGGTTTCACCTACTAAACAATCTTTTAAAGGAGTGAATGTGTTATTACAAGCCTCCTACCACCTCCAAGCTGAGGGGCCTCAGGAGGGTTCCCATGACATTCTCCTGGTTTCAGGGTATTTTTTTTTTTGAAGCAACAACTGCTCCGGAACAGGAAAGTTAGTGCTTGCCTTCAGTTTTCACAAGTTGGGATCGTCCAGGAAAACTGACACCAAAAATATTTTCATAGGTCCCCTCGCAAACCAAAACTGCTGAGTTTCACAGGGTTGCTCTGCTGAGTTTCACAGGGTTGCTCTGCTGAGGAGCTCGGCTTCCTGCGTGGGCGTTGGACTTGCTGACTAACACACCAGGGAAAACTGAGCTCACTCCCAGTCAGTGGATCCCCATCCCAAATGCAGCCAAAACCCTTGGAGGCATCTGAGTGAAGCCTCCAGGACCTGTGGGTGGTGGCAAGACTCTGTGACCCCTGACAGATCTCTGATATTGCTGATCATCCACCAGCCAGAAGGGACAACCCCTGTGAGGACAGTGAGGTATTGGAACAGGTTGCCCAGAAGAATCACGGCTGGCTCATCCCTGGAAGTGTCCAAGGCCAGGATGGACACTGCTTTGAGCAACCTGGTTTAGTGGAAAGTGTCCCTGCCCATGGCAGAATTGATCTTTAAGGTCTCTTCCAACCCAAATTGTTCTATCATTCCATGATTCTCCCAGGTTAGGGTGGCAAACCAAGAAGGGAGAGACCCAGAAGGGAGAGGAAAATGAAGGAAGACAAAGACGTCTGCTGTTTCACCAGGAACATCTTTTACGTAGTCGAAAGTCAACTCACATTAATTCCTTGGCTCTCTCCTGACAGGGAATTAGCACAGCTCCATGCGGAGCGGTTACGAGGTGCCACATCGATATCTGTCACATAATCCCTCACATGGAAGAGAAGGGCCTTGTGCAATGGATCTGAACCTCTGGGCCACACACTGGCTTTTCTCACTTGCTTTCTTAACATCTCCTCTTGTCCTGAGGATGGCTTTGCTAAGCCAACTCCTAACTGAAGGCTCACAGCAAACTGCAGAGGTGTCCTGAGGCCAGAGGTGGAAGTCTGGGAGTCAGGTTATTGTGAGCAATGCGGCTAAGACAGTCTTGAAGTAAAGGTACCTCCTTACAGTCTCCGTTTTTGGAGTAGCAAGATATGTTTTGCCAGTGAAATGAGTACAGAAATTTTTTTTTCCTGTGTGTTTGTGGGATTTTTTTGATTTTTTGTTTTATTTTTAATTAAAGCTCTTTTTTTTTGGTGTAATTTTGCACTTGGAAAAAACCTCCCTGCCTCCAAAGCTGTGTGTCTGAACCTCTCATTCCCCAGCTATGCCCCTGACTCCCAGCACCATACACTGTTGAGATGTTTGTTCTGACCCTGGCCACATTTTGGGGTACAAACCCTGCCCTTTGAAAGGAAAACCACTCTGCTGCAAATGCAAACCTCATCAATGCCCCTGAGAGAGGCAGCACCTCTCTGATGCACAGGTACTTGGTCTGTTCACCAGCCATGCACCTTGTGATCCCACAGACAGGTATGGGCTACAGGCAGGAGCATGTCATTATCTATTTCAATATTTTGGCACTCTGGACTGTTTCAGTTCTACCTTCCTTAACCTCAAAATGAGATTAGAGCCAGAATCATGTCAAGTGTCCCACAGCTAACCTCTAAACTAATTTTTTATTGCCTTGAAGAGAAGGATTGAGAAAAATATTTATAGGCCCTGGAAGAATAGTAAAAGTTTGCAAGCATTTAGGGCTTTTACTCAATAAACCTTTATGTGCCCTTCATGCACCCATCCAGCTCTGGGAAAAAGTAAAAAATAAAAAATAAATAAATATAAAAAGCACAGGGAGGTTGTGCTCTGACAGTAAGTCGAAAAACTCATAAATTCCAGATAAAACCAATACCCACACGTTGTAGGAACCCATCTGTAGTCAGCCTATTGTACAAGCCCAAAAACAGGGGGAAGAATTTGGAGGGTTCGTGTTTGTCTTCAGACTTCTCGTTTATCTTTTTCCATTTAGGTCAAAACGGCCTCAAACCTTTTAACATTGTTTTTTTCCTTTTTTTTTTTTTTTTTTTACTGTGC
>VZTE01004705.1:3775913-3819057 GCA_013397775.1 Eulacestoma nigropectus
CCGCCTCAAACCCTTTTAACTTTTTTTTTTCCTTTTTTTTTTTTTTTTTTTAACTGTGCCCATGTTCTCTGTGATTCTTTTCATCTGTTTGCTTTTGGATCAATCAAAGTTTTGCTCCTCATATCTGCAGTCCCTGAGTGACTGTACCTCCTCCATTCCCACCTGCTGAATAGCTGACGTCTCACTCACTTCACCTTCCATAATGTTCACTTTTCTCTCTCACTGACTATGACCCTAAAAACCTCTTTTTTCCAGGGAATGCCTCCATGAGTGTAACCTCCTGGCTCATCCCCTCTTTTGGGGATTTGCTGCCCACCATGGATATAGGGAGCCCCTCATTTTTTTGCTTGCACACTGCTAACCCCACCTGGATACCAAATAAATACTCAGGGTTGGCATAAGTCTTGGTGCAAAGAATGAACAAAAATTTTTCTTCCCCTGTCTCAGCATCACTGCTTTATTTCCACTTTTCTGCTTTTCAGATTTCTCCATAGCACAGCTCGCAGGCTTCTTCAGCCCATGGCCCCAGGAGCTCACACGGCAATCCCATGACCAGATCACTGAAGAGCACTGCTCATATAAATAACATAGTTTTTATTAGTTATAGCAAAAGTAAAGGTGAAAGTCTCTGTAGCTTCCATGTTAGATAAGGCACAGATTTTATAGGAAGAATAATGAGGAACACCAGCAAAAAGCAAAAATCCCCAACTCCCCAAGACGGCAAAAATTACTCCCGGTTATTATTGGGATTTTGTTGTGCTTTTTTTTTGAGGTTGAAACTAAACTTGGGACAACACTTTGCTGTTTCATTCATATGAAACACTGTAAAAGTCCACACCAATCTGAGCAGGTGAGACAAAGTACAAAGGAAAGGAAAAATCAATGCCTTGCCTTGGGAAAAATAGAGAGGAGAAGCTGAGAGATGGAATGTCTCGCAGAGCAGATCTCAAGGCAGAGCTGACAACCTAACACAGAGTAGTTTGGGTTGATCCTTTGGCTACAATTCATGCAAAACCTAGTTCATCAAGTGGATATGAAATATTCAATACCCTGAGAATCCTCTGCTCTGCAGTGCTGGCTGTGGAGATGTTGACCTGTCAATAAATCGTTTGGTCAGGCTGGCCAGGCCTTGCCCATGCCTTGAAAACACACCTTGAGAAGAACATGTCATTTCCAGCACTCACATTTCCAGCAGCCTTCAGGACAAGCATGCTCACGTTGCCTTCTCTTTAAAACTGGTCCAACTCCAAATCCAAGCAGAGCACAACGCAGGTTTCTGAGGCCAAGGAGAGAGAGTGCAGGAGAGGCTGGGCAGAGCCACCGCAGGTCCATGTTTTGCAGCTCTTCAGTGCACAATACATTTCTGTAGTTTCACTGGCTGTGGCTTGTCTGATCCAGTTACAGTCTCAAATATGATCTGATTCCTGAGGGGATGCTTTTTTTTCCTGGGCAATTTCTCTATTCAGCTTTATACTCTCGTTTGTCATTTGCAGTAAATATACTGAATTTCAATTTTTATGTCTTTACAAAAGTATGTCCAGAAGGCTGCACTGGCTGCTGCTGTCCCAGCATGAATCTGGCTGGAGCTGGGTGACATTTCCATCTCATCTGGGCAGGGAGCCGGGCTCGGGCTGTGACACAGGACTCTGCTGTGATTAAGGTGTACCAGAAAGTGGAGATTCCTTGCCTGGTCTTCTGGCAGAAGTAAGTCCAAGGGGGTTTATATGCAACTTAAGCCATTCAATCTGTATCCTTTTCTGATGCAGAAAAGGAAAAACAGGTTAAAGCAAAGCTCAGGAAAGGGAAGAACTGGAATGGAGACTCCTCTCTCTGCTCTGCTCTGATGTGTGTCCTCCCTACCACTCTGTGAGATCATTTTCCACCCAAGTGACACTAAACATTGAAACAGGAGCGAGAAAAGAAACATCACTGAAGAGACAGAGCGAAACAAGTGAGAAAGATTGGCAAGCACATTGGAAGCAGAAGTGCAAATAGAGATGAGGAAATTCAGGGAAAGTTCTGTCTCTCCTGCTTGCTTCTTCCAGACACAGCGAAGTGATGTCTGAAAAGTGATGAATCAGGGACCACAGGCAAGGACAGCAGCAACAAGGCTCGACTGTGTGACCTGAGGCACGGATGGGAAAATAGAGCAGAGAGAGGGAAAGCAGAGAAAACTGTCAGATTTCTGTGGGCATTACCATGCTGTGTGTGCTCTTCATAAAACATTTATCATGGAGGATGCCTTGCTCTTTTGATTTGGGATTCAGAACCCCGACCAGATTTAGACCAGGCATTTTCTTTCTCTCTTTTCCTTTGTTTTCCACCTAATTTTAATATAAATTGGGTAGAAATGCACCCCACTCAGGCTACAGAGAGCAGGTTAAGAACTGTATCACGTATACCCCAGGTCCCTAGAATTTGGGGTTCTCCCTGATTTTAACAGCTTAATTTGAACAATGGTTAAAAGGTAAATGAACCCTTTTCTCATCACAACAGCATTAACAAGTGAGCATGAAGAAGCATTTATTTGTCTTGGCAAGACCCAGAGCTGGGATAAATGATTCCAGATGAAGATAGAGTTATGTCTCTCAACTCCCAGCTAAATTTTGGGGCTTAATACGTACTCCCTTTACTACAGCAAATGTCACTTTCCTGATCCTAACACATCAGTTCCAGCATGTATTGATGCAACCCACTGCAGAGCAGAATCACTCCCACTGTAATATTGCTCCCATAAAGCCTGGATAGAGACCCAATCGACTGCATCGGACAACAATTACCTCAAATCAAATTCTCTCCTTCTGGACAGGGGTGTAAATGGGGAGCATCTTCACCACAGATCAATAGAGCCACGGCAGAGGCAGTCAGGGAGAAGGATGAAAAGGTAAGAGATGGGAGAGATCCTACTCATTTCCATTTTTGCCCAGGGAAGCACGAAACGCTTCTGCTTCTCCCCAGTAGCTGTGCTCAAGGAAAAGCATCGAGGCACCCAGCAATTATAAGCCTAAAAAGATAATGAGTGGCCATGCAGCCCTAATAAAAGTATCTGAGGCCGCCACCCCCATGCACGGTGTGTCTTGCCTGGAGCTCGGAGCGCTTGGCCACGTCCCAGGGGCAGCCAAGTGAAAGGGTCTCACCTGCTACCTGCAATCAATCCTTGCCTCCAGTGTCAGGCCGACCTCACCGGGGGTCACCCGGCGAGGCTGAGCCATTGCTCCGAGTTTGTCAGGGGGGATCGGTTCAATGCTTCCTGCAGGGGTCAGTGGCAAAGGCTGGCAGTAATTTTCAGCTAGGTATGTGGAAGGGGGGGATGGAGCCTCAGGCACTGCTGGCTCCAATAAATACTTAAGGAATTTAACAACCCGGTGCAGCCCCTGTGTCAGTGGATGATGATGAGGATGTGCTGGAGCTCATGCTGGGTGTCGCAGGGCTCTGCCACTGAACATTCCTGCAGCAGGGAGTGGCAGTGCCACGCGGGCAATCCCGTAAGCAAATGCTGTCCCTCATCTGTCAGGTTTCTCCAGATAATTGGGATCAGCACCCACTGACACCATCAGTGTTCTGGATGTACAACACTGAGATGACTCATGGCAATGGAAAAAAGAGGCCAGTGGGAATGTTCTGGCCAAAATTGTGCCACATCACAAAGCAGGCATTACTCATGGTGGGTCATTTCTTATATATAGAATAACCATGCAGCATGCTCAGGCCTACGGGGTAAGTAAGGGCTCCTTTGTATTTTTTTCAAACCTGGGAATTAGATGATATTTTTTTGTAGCCTTAAAGGGCTAGAGATTTCTATAGAGGTTTCCATTTTGCAGAAGGAAGGCTCAACAACTACAGGAAGAAAAGGAGATTTTCTGGGCACAGAGCCAAACCAAGACACAGGTCACCTGGCTCCTATAATCTTCTGTGCCATAGACTCCCCATCTGCCTTCTGGCAAGTCATTTATTCTCCCCTCATCCTTTGTGCTGCAGCTGTAAGTGGGGATAATAACAGATCTCTACATCACGGGGCAAATGTGAGGGTGAGCGTGATGGTATCAGCACAACTATTGCATAATGTGTTGGTGGGCTGGAGGGATTACTGTCCCTAAATACTCCCTGGGAGCTTCCCAGCCCTCTGAACCATCGTCTCTTGGTTATTTGTACCTTGTAAAGATGAAGCTGAATCTTCAGGATTATCTGGCACAGGTTTTACACCTTCTGAGACATCCTGCATGGTGATTGGGTTGCAGCAAATTTCAGTTCTCCACTCAAAGTAAGAGATCATCCCTGCAGGAGATGGTGGGATTCAGCAAAACGAAATGATGTGTTTCTCCAGCAGATAAATAAAAGGAACAGGTTAAACTGAACAAAGAAACTTCGTGTGCCAGCACCCACCCTTTCTGATGAGATTTCTACCATCTCAGATCTGCGAGCAGAGATGGCTGTGGGAAGGCTTTTGGACTTCTATCATTTCAAATGGGTCAGACTGGCAGAAATCTCTGATCTCAGTAGCACAAAAAAGTGCAGTTTAGACTGAAATGGGCCTGGGAGTAAACCAGGAGCAGGTCACTGAGCAGACCGGACTATTGCTGGTCACAGCTGCTGGTCTGAGCTGGGACCTTCTTAGGAAAAATGTGGAAGTTTTCCTAAGAACTTTCACAAAGGTTTCCAAGGTGCTGCCTTTAGACACAGCACCACTTCAGAACAAGCTTTCTCTCTGGAACAAGCCAAATGTACAGCTCACGAATCCCACCCCTCTGGCAGGTCAAAGCAGAAATGGAGAATAGGGATCTAAGTGGCACACTGATAAGTGTGTCCTGAAGAGGATATAAGCCAGTGTGACACACAAGCTGATGAGACCAGAAGCAATGGCAAATTATAAAGAATATTTGGCTTGCCTATACTAATTTACTAAATGAAGCTAAACCTATTTAAACAACACTTAAACCATTTTAAGTGTGTTGAGTTGGCACCAAAGTAACTTGATTTGCTTTTCATTGATTTAATTACAACGCTGCTATTTATAGAATGTGCTGCTGTTTCTTATAGCCTTCTTTAGCTTCACCTTTCAATTGGATCCTCAAAGGAAGAGGTTTCCAAAATATTAGTTTTTAATGTAAATTTGAAATGCATTTAATTATGGCTGCCATGGGAGTGGGCAGCCAGCATCCCCTCAGGCATCCCACAATATGGAGATTAGATCTTTAATGCTACATAGAGAATCTTTTCATCTGCTCTTCACAGCGCTGATAGCATCACCTCAAAAATACCCAATTTAAACCCAAAAGGGAAGAAGAAATGAAATTTGCACATGGCTCAGGAGATTCAATAATTCACGATATTTCATTAGACAACATCTCCATTAGGAGTCTGACATTTATATTCATGGTTGAGCAGAGGGATAACTTATGAGTTATCTCTTCTGTCTTTGTGAGTGAAGATTAATGTCATAAATGCTCAGCAATCGTGTATCATATGTATATATATATACACACTTCCACACACTCAACATGCATTATTTTTATCTTCTATGATCCCCAGGAGGGAAAACACTTGAGACAACAGTTTAGGGGAAAAGCAGTTTCTGAATGTTGTCAGACTGTGACAAAAAGCAGGGGAAAATTGTATCATCAGTTAAACAATCTAAACAATAGGCATTATTGAGCCAGGGAGAGGGGGCTGTGTTGGAGCTCTTGCACACTTGCACTATTCAATAGGCTGTGTATAACTCTGGGGGGTCTGTCCTAAATGGTGAGCCTATTCTTTAGGCAAAATGGGAAGAACAGGAAGGAGAGGCAATTCCCTGCCACCTTCCTGCTCTCAGAAGGTCTGACCCAGTAGCATCCAAAGTCCATTCTTGCATAACACAGAGAAGTGTGACTGGGTTACCTACAGAAAGTGATTGCAGCTACCGACTGCCACGGCTGAATCGCTGTGCACTGGGCTTCAGCCCCTGACTGCCTCCTGTGCCAAAAAGATGTGTGGCAAAGAACAGGGAATGCCAGTTTTGTGCCATCTGGGGGTTTCCTTCAGAAAGATCTCTGGCTGCTTCAGATGGAGCAGCTGAGCTCACACAGAGTTTACACAGTCCAGGAGTCACTTCTAGTGAAAATCTATTATGACCACTGTATAAGGAAAGTGCATAATAAACACAATTTATCACACAGCTCTCAAACTCCCTACTGAGCTCTCACCTATGAGCCCATAGATTTATAGACACTGGGATCCATGGCCAGAAGGTGCTGTGTAAGTGCAAATAGTTATGGTAGTTGGAAAGATGCTCCGGGATTATCCAGCCCAGCCACATGCATTCCCGCAAATACATAAGCAGGTTCAATGATTTGCTACAAAAAAATCACTGCCTCATATTGTCTAAGATGACTGATGTCTCTTGAATTATCTTCTTGCCTGTGCTTTTCATCGTAATTAAATAGGCTGGCTGGACCATGCCAAGAGATGGTACAGGCCAGATTTTTATTATTCTGGCTAGGAACATCTACTCCAACACAAGTGGGTCCAGTGCAACCCACTCCTATAACCAAAAAGCAGGTGGCTACAGGATCTGACTGTATATCCACTGATCCAAGTGCTCTCAACTCCCTTCTCATCTGTTCCCTATCATCTCTACACCCAGCTTGCATAAGACAGCTAATTTTGGGTAGTTTAGGCAGTTTTTAATTTCATTTGCTGAACTGCACAGACATTCCTTTGAAGTATTGAGATGACAAAGACCAGAAAACATAGATAAAAATATTCAGATTAAAGCTCTATTTTTGCTGTAATTTGTTTGTTGGGCAAAACAATACAAAAATCCAGAGGTTATGCCAGTAGCTGAGAAAGACCAAGAGTTCAAGTCCCAGCAGTTCATCTTGAGCTAGTAAAGGTCTGACTCCAAAATGTGTTCTGTGTTGGTCTGACTCAGTGCAGTGAGATGCAGAAAACCCCCAGCTGTGCCTATGGACACTTTGCTTCAGTGTTTTACCCAAGCTTGTTATTTCCACTGTAGATCATTGATGTTGTCTCCATCCCCTGTCCCAGAGTTGTGCCTGGCAGAGCTGGCAGAGCAGCATTCTCTGGAACAGAGCTGCTGCAGCAGGCTGGCAAATCAGGCCCATTTAATGCCCACTTCTCTCTTAGATAGAGAGGAGTGTCTTTTAAAGAGTTTTAAGGGACGTAAAATTAACCCAAAAGCCTAAATATGCCTTTCTGCATATTTAATTTCTTATTCTAAGGATTACACATTTAAATTTACACATTCTGCAACCAAACACTGAAATACCTCATTTTACAAGCCTGCTTTAAAAACAATGCCCTGTCACTGTTCCCTGTTCTCTCTGGAGACATTTCTAAGCCCATTTGTCCACACTGGCTTGTGTGAGTGGGAGACACCACTGTGCAAATCCCTCCTGCAGCAGGGTCCAGAGGCTCTGAGCACTTCTCCTGCGTGAAATTAATTGAGCTCCAAGGGTCAGCAGGTTACGAGTAGGCTCATTATGACAAATGATTTCTGTCTGAGTAGGAAGACCTTTGGGGTCAGTTCAGGATTCTGCCTAAATTTTGTAATTATGCCTGCCTCAGGCCTTAAACAAACTAAGTAAGTGTTCCTTAATATGCAAAGGGAGGAAGCCTGGAGATTAGGGAACAAGCAGAAACAGCCTGGCTTAGTCTAGCAGGACAGATTTTTAGCTGAATCTTGTAAATAAAACCCCTGACAAGCTCAAAAGAGCTGGAGACAGGCTTAGAGCCTGACAGGAACAGATCTGGAGTCTCGAGAAACTATTTATCCCTGCAACGATTACAAGAAGTCCAGCTGGGAAAAGCTCATCGTAATTCCTACTCTGGCCACAACGGACATACTTCACTTTGCCAAGCCCAAAAGGGATAATGTGCTGCAAAATATGAAACTTGATTGTACGTGGAGCTGTGTTAGTGCCTCCAGGGCTCAGCCTGGGACTCAGAGCTCCCAGAGGAGCCGTGTCCCAGAAAGCCAGGCTTGGTTCTGGCATGGATGTGGCCCCCTGGCTGGTTCCTGCTGGGGAGCCTGGCTGCTGCTTCAGCTCCCTCCAGAGAGGAGCAGGGCTGGCCTGGGCTGGGCCTCACCTGCCCTGACTTCACAGCCTACAGGTTATTTGAATTTTGTCACAGTTATTCCCCTATGCAAACATGAAAGAGGAGGGGTGGACACTTCCAAAGTACGACTCTTCCCGTCCTGAAAGAGGTGGGGAAAAGCCTCTTTGGACAACACTTCTCCAGGGAATGTGTAGACTGCTCGAAGCTTGGAGTGGGGTCTGTAAACGAGGTGAGATGGAGGCACCCAGGCTGGCACGCCCCAGATTCTGGAGAGACAGAGCCCAAGTCATTCAACCTTAGGCAACACCGGTGGGATTCCTGGGCATGATCAAGTGCCTCAGCAACAAAAAAAGTGCCTCAGGTCTACAAAAGAGCTTCTTTCCAGTTATTTCACATTATGCCCCTCTGCAAAAGCTGTCTGTAGGTTATTCCTCCAGCCCAGAAGGGGATGTAAAAGGTTCCCTTGTGCTGCTGGCCAGACAGACACGGGTAGACAGAGAAACAACCAAAATGAGGAAAATACTTTACTGAAAGTCTCCAATTAGACTGCAATACCTGATGGCTCATGGCCACATGAAATATCAATTTATTAGTCTAATTAAATCCTATAAGTGTGCATATAACACATATTGCTACACTTCTATCTACCTGTGCAAGATATCTCATGAAGTGCACAGCAAATAGCTAACCTTGCTTAAAAGCATTCACTTTGAAGCTATAATTGCCTTTGAAAGCTGAGCTCAACTACTAGGATTTAAATCTGAATTTCTAGGATATTTATCCCTCCTATTCTTTCTCATGTCTGTAGATTTAAGTTAGATAGTTGTATAATTTGAAATTTGGGATGAAAAGTCAATTGACATGAAGGTATTTCATTCAATGTTTGTTTGAAACTCAGACCAGTCACTTACCCTTAATCAGGCTCCCTGTTATGAATTGCTGCAATTCATTCATCAGTCTTTTCGTATAGTACATTTTCTTCTAATCCGGAAAAACCATAGGAGTATAGGATTGCTTGAATCTATTGTAATTGTTCATGTAAATTAAAGAGACAGAATAAAAATTATATATTCAGAGAAAACGCTCTGTCTCGTAACAGTCTACTTATAAAAGCAGAGTGTTTTTTATTTCATCATTTTTCACTGGTCTTTTATTATGATTTGTTGCACTCTGATCGCCATGGACACTTAAAATAATTTACAGACAAACAGACTCATGGTTGTTTGCAAATAAACCAGTAATTCTGAGTGTGTGTGTGTTTGTGTGAATTTTTTTGCAATGATTGCATGATTACACTCTGAACTGAAATAGCAACACAATATAGGATGGATTTTTAAATTACACTTAATGCAATTTTTATAAATTTGTGTGTTAATGATAGAATAAAAGAAATAATGTTAACTTTATTTTTAACAATGGAATTGTGGGTATATTTCACAAAATGTTGTCTTAAAAAATTTTATATTTGACTTTTATTAAGCTTCTAATTTGGTATTTTTTTCTATTTTGAGATAATTTTGGATACATCTTATATTTTAGAATTAGATTTACAAGCTCATTTTGAAGCTGACAGATAAAAAGTCAACTCTTGTACACAAAGAGAAATGGCAGCTGTTAAATAATACTGGACAGAGTAACCTAGAGAAATGCTCTGCAAATAGGCCTAGGACTTTTTCCTGCAAAAAAAGATGATCTCATTTGCCTTTGGGTTTCTCAAGGAATGCAGTTGATAATGTGTGGTGATGCTATTTATAGCGTGTTCCCCTTGCAGATCCAATGATATCCAAAGGAGGCTGGTTTCCTCTCTGTTTGGGATTTCACAAGGTAATTCAGAAACTCAGGCTAGGTGTGCAAGTCCAAGAGGAGGTGCTCAGGACAGGACCCAGCCTACTTTTCTCCAAGATACACAGTGAGGAGATGGGAAACACGAGGCACCAAGCAGGAGGTGAGCACGTCCTCCAGCCCAGCCCAGGGGTGATGCTGCATCTCCTCTTCTGAGCAGAGTCTCCCTGTGGTCTTTGGCAATTACCTGTGCCCAGACTTCCAGAACTGGGAACATGCAATTGCACGTTTATTTGCCCATGTAATTACTGTGATTGTGACCACAGCTGTGGTAATGGTACAGGCAAGCCATCAATTACACATCCAGACTGGGAGGTGGCACTTCCTCCACAGAGCTCCAATCAGCACTTACAGCTACACCTTGCTGGCTGAGCACCTCCAGCAAGATCTCCTTAGTCCATGCAGCCCTGTGCAGTACCACTCTATCCTTCTCTGGCAGAGAAACAAACTGTACAACCTAATCAGGCATTTCCCTTCAGTCCCCCAAAATGGTGCCTTTTGGAGACAGCGACGCAGATAGCAATTGGCAAAAGCATCCAGTTTGTGATGTGCCAACACTCGGAGCAAGAAAACAAACAAAAATTACCAATGAAGCTGTAAAGGCAGGAAAATCTATTAAGAACCCAAGGGAGAAATAGCTTCCCTGATTACATACAATATGCACGATGTACTCTTAGTGTACCCAGGAATGGTAGCGAAGCTCCCCGGAGGATCGTGTCATCCGCTGGCCTGCAGCCAGATCTGTCACACTGAAAGTGCTCTTATACTCTGAAAAGTGTCTCAGTGAAAAACAGCGTCATTGGGTTTCATGTTTATGGTCTCTTAATGTTCCAGTATCGGATATGTTCAGCTTACAAGTGAAAACAGGGCTGGGACAGAGATTTAGGTTCTGGTGTAGTTTCCCCCTCCTCTGAGTGTGGAAACAGCGATGGAAGCATCCCACAAAGTTTGCTCTTTTGGGAAGGTTTTTTGTAGGCCAGATCATATCCTAAGGTTAGGTCCCTGCAGTCTTTAGTCTTTTTTTTTTCCCTTCAGTTTCCTGTTTATCAGAAGGTTTTGAACAAGCCTACATGATGGGACTTCAGCATCTAGTGGTGACGCTGGAGAGAGAGGCTGTGTGTCTGCCTCAGCCAGACTGCCTCAACAGGGTGAGCGAGGGATAAAAATAGTTAAGTATTCCTTTTCAGTCATGAAAATATAATGGAATAACCTCCTACTGAATTCCACAGGATGATTAAAACACCTCATATGATGGCACACTTAAATTCTATATATAGGTTATTAGATTAATAATAGCACCCTATTGATCCACAGCTTTCCCCAAACCTGAAGTCAATACATAGAAGAGCTCTCATTGACTTCCTCCAGCTTTGGATCATTTCTTTTCATCTGGGCTGAAAGTTTTCCAGAGGGAGGAAAAGAAATGTAGGAAATACCTTGTACCTTGAGGAACAGGGAACTTGAACATGATTTGTTCCAGTGCACCAGTGACAGACTTTGAACAGAGCTGGGCAGAAGTTTATTTTTGTCAGCGTCGATTTTTATTAAAAAATTATATTTCAATTAAAAAGGGCTTTTTGGAGGAGAAAAAAGAATGAAAGTCCACTATGAAAAACAGGAAAATAATGTGACATTTGTTAGAGCACAGTGACTTTGCTTTTTCACTTTATTTCGTTCAAATTTATATTTTCAAAAGAAATTTAGGTGAAATAGTAAAAGATAAAAAGCACCCCAAAAAATCTCAAGCATATCAACTCAAGCGTATCATAATGCAATATTTCAACTAACCCTGAAGTTTCCCTTGTGAAATGAAATTTTGAAAAGCTACAGCAGAAGTTAACTAAATTTTTCAGAAATTATTGAGGTAAATATGGAAAAACCACATTTCCAGCATGTTAATTGTTGAGTGGGCAATTTGCTGTTCATGCTGCACATTACTTCAAGAAGCATTTTGCTAACTTTGAAAATGTCATGTTTTAAGATACTGATTGTAGTATGAGCTTCCAATTACTATGTTTGAAACATCTATACTGAAAAGTGAGTTCTTGCCCCTTAATGCTGAAAATTACTCTGATGAGCAAAGTCAAGTAACATTATTGGAATAGAAAGAAGGAGAGCCAATATGGTAGAGAAAAATACAAGATCTAGAGGAAGATCAACTAAAACCTTGAAATTAGTGTAATAAGAACAATAAGCAGTGATGTCAGCTCACTCTTGTGCTGCAATTAAGAGGCCCTTGGGAAAAGTGACAAGAAAAGGAGCAGAGAATAATTACACAACCCTAAACCCAGTGGGTTTGGGGGCACCTTTCTGCTCTGTGCTCAGTACAAGGAGCAAGGGGTTTCTGGGCAGTCACCGAAAGGGAGAAGCTACTCCTACATCCTCAGTTTCCCAGAGAAACGCACAAATTGAGGGAAACTGCAATCCCAGCCGCTAGGAGCCTTCCCCTCAGCACCGGTGTCAGCTTTAGCAGTCCCCTCGCTTTGTCCCACTGATCACTCTTGCTGCTTGTGTTGTTTTAAAGATTCAGACAAAGGAAGGGAAGTCAAAAACAGCTCCTGCATTGGCTTTCAGCCACTTGCTATCAGAGAAAAACAAAAGCAGAACTTGATCTTTTGTTGTTGTTTTGGGTTTTTTTCCCCTCCTTTTGAAAAAGGGATTCCTCATCTTTACTGCTCCTTTATATTCTAACTGCCCCAGCTGGAAACCTTCGAGGCCTTTTTAAAACAGGATTAAAAACACAGTTTTCTGCATTAACACAGCTCAAAAGGATAACCTCAGCTCTTTTCTCTGCCAGCCAGCTTTTTAATCCTGAATCACATGTCACTTCAAATTATGAATATGATTTTCATGTTCCCCTCGGGCCTAAATTTCACCCAAGTAAATCCTCTCATTCAGCAGCCGGAGAAACGTGTCAAAAGCAGTGATCTTCAAGCACTGAGAGTGCTCTGGGAGAGATCAAACTGTCCCAGACTGAACTCTCTCTGTGCCAGGCATCTTTTCCCCTCCTGCTTATTGTTGTTGACACCCTGCATCCCTCCTTCCTTTCCCCCTGGTCTGAAAGCCTGGGATGGCAAGAGAGAAAAAATAAGTCCCCTCTTAATTCTACATATTTCTGGGATTGATCCTTCCTGCACTTGTGGGGGCAGAGGAGAACAAAGGCGTGCACATGAGCTGGTTCTGGGGAATGAGGAATTAAACCACCCGATAAAGCCTTGAGTTCTTTCATCTCCTGGCAGGGCTCTGCTGATAGGATCAGCTGTCAGATGGGAACTGGCCCTGGTTTTCCAGCCAGCCGGGTCGGTGTCGCGCTCCATTTGATGAAGGAAGACCTTCCTCACCCAGGATTCTGTGTGCTTCCCAGATCCACCTCTCAGGTGTCCTGAGAACACAAACTGGCTTAGGACACCCTTGTCAGAGGAAATGTGTGCTTCCAGCCCTGGCCCGCAAATAAACGCATAAGAATTGTGTCTTGTGCAAATGACTTAAAACCTGAGGATCAAGCTCTGAATCAGAACTCTGGATATCTGAACACTGGGTTCTGGAGGGGTTTGACATTGGGTCAAAGGTCTCCTCAAGGAGAGGAGATCTTCCTGGATCAGAGAGGAGAGCCCTGTCTCTTCAGATTCTTCAGGGAGACTAGAGACCTCAAAGGACTGTGTTGATCTTTCCTTTCCTGCTCTGCCCCAATATAATTTCTTCCTCTCTGAAAAGAACTATTTTATTGCTTTTATTATGTTTAGATATTGTTCCTTTCCCAAGATGACTGTGGCCATTGCCTTTACTCACAGTTTTGGTAGATGCTGCATCAAACCTCCAGGCATGTGACAAGGTTTTGCTCTCTTTTTGCTAATGGGAGCTGTGAAATGTGTGGGTGCTGTACTAGTGAGGAGTGGGGAAGTGCAAAGATTATCCTCATTCAGCCATTTCAGGGAAAGAAACAGAGACATTTGAGTTTGGTTCCAAAGTAGCTCTGGAGTTAGAAATAATCACTTTGTTGAGATCTTCTCAGCACCAAGCCAGACATCCGAGTTCAGCTTTCTCCTGCAGCGTGGAGACAGAGTTCTGGTTTGAGGTCACCTCCTCTGAACACACTTTTCCATGGGTCCTCTAGACTTAGTCAGAAAAGGTGTTTTGATATGGTTTTGGATCTGCACTTTTTTTTAGGAATGCTTCCTCATAGGGGAAAGAAGTTGAAGACATCACGGAAAGTGGAGAGTACCCAAAACTCCTGTGCAAGTCTCCACAGCCACACTGTGTGGCTGCAACAGTGCAGCCATTTCCCACTTGAGAATCAATCAGACAAATGTTTTCTTCCAGCAGAAGAGCAAACATAAATGTGGAAAGGGACTTAGAGGGCATGTTTATAGCTCCCTTACCTTCCCACAGTGAAGAAGCCGCAGGAGTTATTAGGGAAACCTCACCTTTCAAAACATTCCCATGGCCATGAACATGCTGCTGAGCAAATCTGTATCCTGGGAGGATTTCTCACTCATTGGAAGAATAACTCTGATCCAACCGTTGCTTGTTGCTTTTTCAAGTTTCAGCAGCAAACAGAAGCAGTGGTTTGCCAAGAGAGGTGGGCAGGAAACAGTTTTTCCTATTCGCAAGCACTTCTCAGTTCAGAGTTTTCCCATCCTAATACTGGGTGAGAAGTAGGAATTTGAAATTTAAAAGTATTCAGAACATATCAGTGAAATAATTAGTCTGAATGTCTCATATATATATATATATAAAATTGTGTAGATTTAAAATATTTTTATTTTCAGAATGTTTACTTACTAAATATAAATCGCAATAAAACTGAGAGCAAAACATTCCTTTTTAATTCACTTCCTCATCCAGAGCAAAACATTTAGATGTGACTTCCATCAACTGTCATTTTTCAATTTAAAATAATTACCAGAAAACCCCAGCCAGTATTCAAGGCCATGTTAATGACTGCCTGGCTGCAGCCTAGAGGTGGCAATAGTTCAGTGACTGCTGAGCTGCATGTACAGAGTTTGTAATCCCTTAAGTATTGCTTTGAGGCTTCCAGTAGCTAATATATGTCCACTACCATAGCAAGGAAAAAAATGAATATTGTTTCCTTTATCCCTGTACGTTTAGCATTACAAAACTTGTAGAACTGAATTTCCACAGTGATGATTTTTTTCCCCTTCCACTGCTGGATGATAAATTTGTTTATCTTTGCTCTTGGCACCAAACTTTGTGAACATTTCTAAAAGAAACAATGAAAATTCACTCATGGTCTGCTAAATCAATACTCCCAGTGTCTCACTGCCCGTTTTCAGTGCACCTTGTGTAACCATTCACTGCCCTGCCTGAGTGGGGATTCAAGTCCATTCTGCACTGGTGGAAATGCCTAAACCAACTGCAGAATGCTGGAGAATCAAAGCTCTCTCTCCTCTCTCAGGTGTCAACCTGAACATCAGTTCTAAGGAATACGCGGCTGAGGATGAGCCTTCATCCCAAGCCGGGGATAAGCAGAAAGGATCAGAGGGAAATGGATGAAGTGGCAGGTGGAGCCTCTCCACACAACGGGGATAAGTGACAATGTTTCTGTGCAGTGGCTTCCTTCAACACAGAGCACAGAGACAGACTGGACAAGATGTGATTGCGGATGGTTTGTGTGAGAGGATGTAGACTCCAACTTGACAGTCACTTTATAAACAAAAGCCTGGCTGTGTGATCTGCCTTCAGCCCTACTTGCTGCTGCAGGATAGTTTTCTGTGGGTAGAAACACTGAGACTTTCGAGGCCTGATTTATGGTTATTCTCTGCTAAAACTTTAAAAACACAGAAATTATTACAGCTGTTTGTATCTGATCTTGGCATTGTTGTTCTCCTTTGCAGTAAGTAGGACTATCTTCTCTTAAAATGCTGGATGGAATCCATATTCTATTTATTATGTCTGAGGACTGTTGTTCTGTATTTTATAGCCTGTTTACAAACTGTGCAGGGGGATAAAAAGTGCACAGTCTGAAAAAGTGCAGAGGTGTCGTCATCATCCTTCTTTTTTTTTCCTCTCCAAAAGTAGTGGCTCTCACAGGTGTCTGCTTTTTGGACCTGAACATCTGAGCAGACCATAAGAGCAAAAATTAAAATCTCCACTGGGCCAAAATATCCATTGGCTCCAAAAGGCGTGTGATGGATCTGAGAGGGTTGAGGATGTACCTGTTCTGCCCCCACATGCTTTTACTGCTCTCCATTCATTTATTCTCCTTGCAATCTAAGTTCAGGGAGGAGGAAAGAACAGTCTGGTCCTAGGAGCAGGAAGCAACTCACGAAGAAGTGAAGGAGGCAGCAGGTATCCATTAGTGTTTCCATACATTTCAGTTCTAACCCAGCCCTGCCTGTCCCCACAGGAAAGCTTTGTGCTTGTACTTTACACATGGCTTGCACCAGCCAATTTCCATCCACATCCTGGAGCAGCTCTGACGCTGTGCTTTGTCCTTCACCCAAAATGTCCCTGACATTGTGAGCACTGTTTTCCCAAACAGCAACAAAAATATTTGTCTGAATTGGAAAGGATGGGTCTTCAGACTTTAAAAACTTTGAGAAATTAGTTTCCAGTTTGTCAGTGATTCTTTGTTTTATGGGCCTCAAAACCTTTCTGAGGAAGCAAACCCAAGCCGCTAAGGGGTGAGGGGGGTGACCCTGGATGGTGGCAGTGTGTGATAAATAGATGGCCTGGCAGGCTGTGGCAGCCCACTGGAAGGCAGATACAGACCAGCTCGAGGGGAGGGAGCACACATGAGATTTTATGGTACTTTTCCACCTTTCACCTCACGATGGACCACAGCTGAACAGTGCAGCATCTGTTGTGCCCTGCTGCTGACAGCATTTTATCCTGTGACTCACACGGTGGCCCTGGTGCACACCCTTTCACACACAGGGTGGACCACAGGTTTCCAGGCCACATCCTCCTCCAAAAATGAGACAGAAGAGTGTGAGGTGCACAGAAAACATTCCTCCTTCCATGGATTGAGTTTACCAGGAGGGGTGGGCAGAGTCCATTTGCTGTGGTGCACCACATGGGGCAGCCACACCCTGTCCCACCATTCTTGTCACAGCTGTGTCCACCCATGTTTTCCCCTCTCATGGGCATCAGGTTGTCAGGAATTCAACCTTTAGTAGAGAGCAAAGGAAAGCATAAAGAAAATTCACCCACTCTCACAGCCTTCTGGTATTAAAATCAATTTACTGATCAGTATGAGCATCTTTCTGGATAGAGAATAGCTCTGACAGCTGAGCTGCTCTGCACCACTCCCATCCTGGAAGACACTTCTTCCTATCAAACACTTACCACCAGCCGGGTGCCACTGGGGAAGGGAGTAGGTGCTGGGAGACTGAAGTTTTGCTCTCTACATCTCACCAAGGCCTCAGTTATGAGTGTTGGGGGCTCCCAGCACAGTGGATGGAGGGAGACCTGCTCTCACCGGGATAATTCAAGGGGCAGATGCTCTGATTCATACTCATTTCCCATCACCAGGATCCCATCTCAGCTGCTTCAGTGTCATCATAGAGATCCCTCCTCACCTTGACTGATTCTGATTCTGATTCTGATTCTGATTTAGGTGATCTTTTAGGATGCAGTTAAAAATACTGAAATATCATTGTCTTTACCTGGCCAGAACACCCTGCTAGAGTTTGTCCAGAGTTTTGTTTCTGTCACAGGAAAGCCACAGAAGTGAGTGAACTCATAAATGTTTGATACCTGTTGTTGAATAGAGAGACTGAGATTTTAGAATACATCTAAAAAGAGTTTTGTCCCCAGTTCCCTTCAACAACTATGCAAAGTTAAAGGAATAACTGTCAAAGATGTCTTTAAAAAGCTCACATTGAAAGCTGGTAAATCTATAAGATAACTCAATTTTCTGTGGAAAACAGCAGGTAGGAAGTCAGGGTTATTTAACATATAACTTCACTTTGGAGTCAAATCATGTCATGAATACATAATTACACTATATATATATGTAATATCTATTATTATGACGATGTATGGATGAAATTCTACTACACTGAAACACAGAAATCTTCTCTATCCCACCACTGACTTGTGTGAAAATGTCCCTTCAGGTGGACATAGTTTCTGCCCCCACTTTGGTGAGATCATGAGAATAAATCTGCACTTTGTCTCTCAAGCCCATCTGGTGTCTTTTGCTGGGCTGGAACAACAAAATATTTGCGTTTGGCTATTTTAGAGAAAAAGACCAACAGCAATAGAAAGCAGAGTGGTTTTGTTACATTATTTGTGTAATGGCTCAACACTCAGGGTGGCAGAAGCAGCAGCATCATGAAGTTAGCCTCAATCAAACAGATGGCTAGGGAATTATGATATCTAAAAACCCAGAGCATCTTCCATTTCTAGATGCCAGTTAATAATACAGGTGGTGCTGTATGAAAAGAAGAGACTTTTTTTAGAGCTTTGGGGCTCAAGTAGTCCACAGGGTCCAATTCCCAGTTCGCTTGCAGTCCCTTCCTCCCTCTCGCCACACAGACATCTGGTGTTATTACAAGCTTGTAAAAGAGCTGTGTTCAGAGATAGATTCCCAACACTGCATGTGGAACCATATGTGGTAATATAGCATTACATTAAAAATAAGAAAATTGGAGATCGGCAAGTTGGGGTTTTTCAACATCCCTTCCCCGTTCGTGTGGTTATCGGTTCTTGTAACTGTTCTCGTCTATTTAATTAAATGTAATGGGTGCATTTATTAAAAGGCCTTGACTGCTCTGCTCTTTAGACAGCCACGGCCTTATGTCTGAGTGAGGAAACCATCTCATATCCAGCATATTTAAAATAAAAAAAAACCCCACTTGTTTTTCCCTCTCTGTAGTGTGTACTCTGGCCTTACTGCTACTGTGTCGACATGGAGAGTTTCCATCACAATATGGGTGATATTAAATAAAAATGGAAAAAGAAACTGGGGAAAAAAGTGCTTAAAGGGAACAGCAGCACAGCACTTTGTTACAGGAGCAAACCTCCTCTGGAGAGAGTAGGTTTGAGTATTTTCTTACCCAGGGGAGCCTGAGCCTGAAATTTGGTTCATTCTCTTCAGCGGCTATGGCAGTATAGAAATAATCTCAACTTCAGTGCCTCTGGCATGAAGAGCATATTAGATTCATCTCAAATGTACCACACTGGCAATCCAGATGCTAAATCTTTCAGGCAAAGGGTGCTGGCCCTCAGGAGTGGCATTTCTGAGCTTCATGGACTGTGGGACCAGGTGGGGCTCCTCTTCTTCCTCTCTGGGCAGGCAGAAGAGGTGAATCACAACATGCAGTGCAGAGGGAAAGAGGGGACAAGAAAAAAAATAAAATACTTATTTTATTAAGAAGCCTCCTTTGCTGTGGACAGGATGCATACAACAGGAAGGATGTGGACACTGAATAACTCATCTCAGGATTTCTCTGTCATTAAGGAAATGGAGGTATTGAAGCATGGGTTTCCTTTGCAGGCCATTCCAGTGAAAAGCAATTCAGCAATAAGGCAAAATGTTGCATTTTGCTGCTGCTTAAGGAGAAAACTTTCCCTCTCTTCCTTTCCTTGCCCTGCACCTGCTCTTCAGGCTCACAGTCAGCAGCAACATTAATAGTTGCTTGCTTCATGATGTGTTCCCTCCTCTCAGCCACAGAAACACTCTGTGTATCCACTTTAGAGGTGCTTGGACAAGAGCTTAGCACAGCTACTGACCATGGGAGGGGAGAGTACAGCAAATCCAGGCACCAACCTTCCCAGCAGCTTCTAGGTTTCTCAGAAATGTGGCTGGAGCTGGATTTTCCACCCCAATAGCAATGGTCCCCAAGCCAAGCTGGTGCCAGGATGTCCCTGTCATAGGAGGGGCTGAGATGGGAACAAGGAGCAGGGAAAAGCTGGGTTTGCTGCTCCTGTTTTTGGGAAAACCTGTAATAACCAAGGGTAATGCAACAGATGTATCGTCACTGGGAGCAGCCAGCTCTGACAAACTATTGGAATGAAAGCCACTGGGGTTTTGCTTAACTGAAAAGTCTCTCTATTTTTTCAAGTGAGTTTTTATGAGAATATCTCTCTTGAAGTCATGAGGATAAAAAGCCTTAGTGCCACTTTAAAATAAAGTTTTATAAGAAATAGATTGTAAAATTCTGCAGATGGGAATTGTCTGTATTTATGTGTTTATAAAGTTCTTTGTCCATCACTGTCCCAGACCAAGACTCCTAGATATTTCTGGAATACAAGTGATATCAGCCAGGGATACATAAGCATTTTTGATACTTTTATTTAATTTTTCATTTGCAAATTGTAGAATGGAGGAGAACACCCACAAAAAGCAAGGCAGAACCTCTTTCAGGCAGAATATATGTAGGCTAAGAAGTGCTCAACAAATTCTTTAGTGACCTAAGTTTCATTACACATCACCAGGAAAGACCTAACTTTAGGTTTGACCTCCACAGTGTTGTATAAATAGAGAAGGAAACCTGAGAAGCATTAAGATGCAGCCTTCCTCAGGAAAAAAGAAAAGCAGTCCCTTCATTAATGACTCCAATTATAGCTATTCATTGTATCCTCTTTTCCTTAACAAAGTCTCACATTGTCAACCAGTCCTCTTACATGTTCATTGTGTGCCCATTATCAAAATATCATTTTCAGCTTCACTGAACACATGTAGGAAACGTAGTACTGTAAAAAGGAAGAGGAGGAGGGAAGATAGCACAAGAAAAAAAGAGAAAGATAATAAGCTTAGGCTGTATTTGTGTAATTACCCTCTCCAGAACGATTGTCTGAGAAAAGGATATGTTTAATTTTTGTTATGTCATAAACCTTAAACTCTCAAGTTGCTGCTGATTAGTCTAGGAAATAAACAACTGAAAATGGACACAGCGTGATTGCCTTCTCCATCACTTAAATTTTAGTAAAAATGGATTTATTATGAATTGAGAGAGAGCTCTTTGATCAATTTCGAATCTGTTTTTAAGGAGTAATAAATTTTATACATTCAAATGGGAAATGACTTTCAGTTTATACAAAGGAAAACCTTTGCAATTTCAGAAGCATGTAACAAACCTGTTTAGGAAATGTCCAGCCAACTCACCAGTCTTTCTCTTTCCCATTCATGTTCTTTATCGCTTATAACATTATCTGACCCTTGATCTAAAGTTGATGCTGGTCCTGACTCAGGCTTCGTTCAAGTCCATCACAAAACTGCCATTGACTTCAATAGCAGAAGGATCAACCTCTCAGTGCAAGATTAAAAAGATTAAAAGCTTGGAAAATTAAATACAGTAATTGCTCCACAGGCAAATGCTAGAAGGACCTTCCCTGACCACAGCATGCGGTGTCGTTACCTCTAAGAAGTTCTGCATTTGGAAACTACTAATGCTCCCAGTTAATGGAGGGGCTTTCCCAATTTGAGCTGTGGAGACATCAACAATTTGCCCCAGCAGCAAGAACTCGTCTGCAAGCAGAGAGGCTTGGTCATTAACCCACATCCATCCTGCACTACCAGTATAAGCTGAAAGGACCCAAGCGTGGATCATCCAAGGTAGAAGCCCCACCAGTGCTCTAGCTGGTCAAGGCAATGGGAGCCCAGCACCCTGCTCCCCACAGGCAGTGACAGGAGTGAACTGGCTCAGTCTGTGTCCAAAGTTAAATTCCCAGTTGCATTCTTAAGGGAATAAATGCTTCTGTGGCTTTCTGTAGTGTATCCTTCAATGATTTGATTTCAGGAGACAGGGAGTTTTGGAAAAGGCTGAAAAGAGAGAAAACTCTTATCCACCTGAAACTGGCCTGAATTGGAATTGCTCTTGGTACAATTTAGGCCTCCAATGTCCTCCAACGTTGGTCACTGTCCTCTTTCATTGCAGGTGTCATCATGTGCACATTTGTCACCCTAAGTATGAATATTTGGGTTAGATTATGTAGCATTTTAAATGTCAGTGGCACATTTGGCATATTGGATTTCTATCCATCCATTTATCCTGGGAGTCCTTTCTTGTTCCATTTTTTTATAAGTTATTGAAAACTTGGAACAGTTAGCACAAAATCAGTGGGAATTATCACTGAGGGCTCTACCTGAGAGACGTAATTTTGCTGTTCTTGTCTTGGTCAGTGACTGCCTTAGCAGCTTTCAGCAGGGCCAGCAGGCATATTTGCAAGGCCACACTATTGCATAATTACAAGGCCATCCCTGGGGGATGGAGCTCTGCCAGCTGGCAGCATCCAGGCAGTAAGGATACATCCACACTGATAACTCCATGGGTTCTAACAGCTCTGTGACTTTGCTTCTCTTTGTCATTAGCACTCACACTCCTAGGGCAGCAGGGCTGACTCAGTGTTTGAAAGGCAGACAATGAGCAGGTACAGCCCTGAGATATGGGCTGTCTCTGGGATTGGTTGTACCTTGCAATTTGACCTGAATGGGATGACATCCATCTGCATTTCCCAAGGACAGAGCAGGGCGTGGACTAGAACTGGCAGGATCATGGCCCATCCTTATCTACCCACTCCCCTGGCAGCATTTCCCCTCAGCTCTGATTTTCTTCTCCTTTGGTTTGCTCATCCCAGCAGGTCTGAGCTGGGGACCACTCCCACAGCCTACACTTCTCCTCGGAGCTGCAAGTTCAGCAGCAGTTGGGGAGTTGAATCTTTGATGTGTTCACAAAATATATCTGTACATACGTCTATATAACTGTGTATCCACATATATATTCATGGAGATGGATGGATGGATGGATGGATGTATGATGGATAGATAGAGAGATAGATAATTTCCCTTTTCTCTCTCAAAAAAAAACCCCATAAAAGCCAAAACTTTTCCTTGCCATTGAAGTTACTTTTTAATTAAGGGCAGTTTGGAGGGTGTCCTCCAGTCTTGGAGCCTGTGAGGAGCTGCATATGGCACATGACCGAAATTCTCTTTGTCTTTTCAGCCAGCTCTGCCATCTGGGTACCTCCTGCCCCATCTTCTTGGGAATAGTATGAGTGGCTGCTGCTGGACAGGCTGCACTCACCCCTTCCAGCAGCCTTCCCACAGCACAGCCAGGTGGGAAAACAGGGATGTGTGGAGAGCTGTGGAAAAAGACCTGTCTTGCAGTAGGAAGGAGACCTGGCCAGGAGTTCCAAGCTTTCAGTGGAGCCTGACCCTGCAGAAGGTGAGCTTGGCTTTCCTGCCAGGGCTGGGTTTGCCAGTTCCCCCTGTTTTCACTAATTCCTGCTGGTCTCTGGTTGAACCCTTGTGTGGCTTCATGTCCCTTTGAGTCACGGCCCTGCTGACAATGCCCTGTATGTGAGGGAGGCGAGCCGTGATGGGAAGTGCAGCGGATGTGCTGGACACAGCACCACATCTTGTGGAAATGCAGTGGGAATGCCCGCTGTGAGGTTTGCATTCTTTCCCGTGGTGTTTACTTAGCTCACTGCTCTCATCCTTGCCCTTCCCCTCGTGCCCAGGCTCTGTGTTTGCCGGGGTTTAGTCTGACCAGTGTTGGCTCATAGTGGCCCCTAAAGGGCCACTGCCAACCTGGAGGATGGCTGTGGTTGGAGAGATGAGTGTACACAAATTACATAGTGCTCTTCACTGTGTAGAAACTGGCTTGTCAATCACCCAAAACAGCTTATTTGCACCATTTTGAATGCAAATCAGGCCCTGAGCAGGCAAAAGTTACAACTGTATTTGCCTTAAGGTGCCTTTATCCTATCAGAGCAATGAAAAGCTGTCTTACAACTAAAACCATATTCCACCCTTCCAAATTAAAATTATGGTAACAATTTAGGTTGTTTCCACCATCATTTAAAGCGTTTATTCCTACTCCTCCTATGGGGATTTTATTACTTCATCCTAAACAAATGTTGCTGGAGACTGAGGGTCAGATATAATTTGAATGAAAGGTGTGGACAGACCTGTTTCTGCTGATCTTGTTGGAGCAGATGCATGTGTAGCTGCTCTCAAGGATTCCCCACCATCCATATTTCTCCAAGCAGAGCCAGGAAAATGCAATGTAGAACACTTGTCACCCAAGTGAATGGCTACCAAGCCATCTTTACTCAAGTGCAGGAGAGCTCTTCACCTCCATCTACATATTTTTAAGTCAAATTTCTTAAAAATGGAGATATTCCAACTGCCAGAGTTGCAAACATAAATATTATTTAACTAAATAAAATTATTTTCTCTATTCTAGGCCTCTACACACGTAGAGGCTGTTGATGAGCTTTGACTGTGAACCGTCACCTCTATAAAATAACCTCATGTGATATAAATCTACACCATCCCATTGCTCTCTCTGTTGATTTGTATCAGCGGACCAGCAATTATGCCAACATCCGTAACAGTCTGCGTCTCCATTGGTGGTGATTAAGGACGGAAAAGCAGGTGGGAGCAAGAGAGAATGTAATACTCAAACTGTTACTAAAAACCTGGAGAGTAGGAGCCTGATCCATGGTGTAAGGAGCCTGCTAGGAATAAGCTGTACTTAAGATTTGACTTAGTTTGAATGGACAAAAAATCAGGCCACAGCCCGGTCTTGCAGGCTCAGATAAACTGGGTGCAGTTTTACACCCACAAACATCCATGGTGGTAATGGTAGCTGATGAGGAGACCCCAACGATCCCTAAATGTTCCACATCCTGCTTTGGCAGTGCTCAGTCTGCACAAGACAGAGAGTTTAACTACACAGCACCCAATGTAGGGATCAGTTGGGTTTTTTTCAGAGAGTCATTTTCTGGTAACTCCCAAATTGGTGCTAAATAACAGTTTTCCCAAAACTCAGTTTCCATTATCCCGAGTTCTTCCGGAAAATACATCTGTGACACTTTTCAAAGCTGCTGCCAAGGAGCTCAGCCACTCCCCAAACCAAGCGGAAATAACAAGGAATGCAGGATGTGTTTTCTTAAGACACAGGTAAAGTTTGTCAGTGAGAGAAGCAATCCAGGAACAAGCACAGGGAGCCTCCACACTGAGAGGCTTGTTTTGTTTTTTTGCTTTACAATTTCACAGGTTTAAGTCCTTTCAGGTTATTCCTATTCCTGCTTTAAAAGGCTGAAATTCTCTGTAGTGCAGCCACAAATATCACAGCCCTCTTGTCAATGTCCAAGCAGCTCAGGGCTGCAATTTATTCAAAGCTAGCCTGAAGTGAACCAGTTAGTAAGAGCTGGTTTCCTATCACACCTCATTCCACCTTCTGCCTTTGAAGCCCACTTAACACAGCCTTTCTATTCCTCAGGGACTTCAGGGGATTAAGGCAGCCCCCCTGACAGTGCACTGACTGTTCCAGCGCTGTTGCCTTTTCTGTTTATCAACTAAAACGAGAGACAGTGGACGAAAAATAAAAAAAACCAAAGAAGCAAAAAGAGAGAGCAGAAAGAGTGAGAAACGGAAGGACGGGGGAAAAAAGGAAAGCAAGATTTTTAATACAAAAACAAACCTCTGTTGTTCAGGGCCTTTTCTAATACTAGTAAGCTTCAAGTATGAGCCTTATACCCTTAATAATGTAGCAGAAAAATAATTTCCCTAAAGCTCTCCCTCTGTATGTCAGACAAGTCTCATTTATCACAAGAATTCTCTTTTCTTAGGGAGACCCAGGTGTAAAAACCCAACAGAGCATTCAGTCGCCTGTGTCTGAGGAGCCCAAAGGATTATAGCTCTTATTTAGAGCAGCTGATAACTGTATTTGATCTGTAGTTCTTTACTTTACTAAAATCCTCTGGCTGCTGGCACCATGCCTAAGGCATCGTCTACCTGCAAAATCTGCAGCTTTATCTTAATGATAACTAAGCTTGGCTTACTGTAACTCTGTGAAGAGTGACAATAACACAAGGATGAGTGGGATCTACCTGAACTTGTAATTGCACTCTGATTTTGGGAAGGCTGCTGGATGTTGATCTGGAGCTACTCATCAGCGTTCTGTCCTGGAGGAATTCTAAGTTCTGGGATAACCACAGTAAGGAAAAGGCAGTGCTTTTGTGAAGAAGGTACATAAGGTGTCTTCTGAACAACTTTCTCTTTGGAAAGGAAGGATACTCTGGGAAGAGATTTGTAGAGCACGCAGTCTAATGACAATCCCAACAGCAGTGGAGAAACCCAAGGCAACAGCTAAATATGCAGAAGTGGTGGGTGGAGAGACCCCACACCACCAGGCTCAAGAATTAGCAGCCTCCCTCTACCCTTCAAACCAACATCTGGAATACACGTGAGCCAAGCAGGCAAAGGAGGGCTGATAAAAGCTGCTTGAGGCAGCTCAAATTTTAGGGACCCCACATGGCTTTTCTATGGAAAAATGCTGTAGAGGATTAGATATCTACCACTGCAGCCATAAACCTTTCCCTCTTGCACTCTCCTATGTAGTACATGTTTAGAGTAGTCTCTGCAGGATTTTCTTGCCTTCATCACTCTTCAGTCATATGCAGACAAAGAAAAGGAAGAGAATCCATCCATCAGACCTTCAGGACAAGTGAGATTCCAGCATGTGGTGAGTGCTGAGCAGTGGATGGGACATCAGGACAGGTAACGCAGGGCACAGTCAATCAGCTCCAGATGTCTTTGCACCATGAGAGAGATTTCTGGTCCTGGGGCAAGCACGACAACCCTTGATTGCTACAGGTGCTAAGTAGTAATACAGTCCAGGAAAGGGCTCACGCTTCTCCAGTTGGATAGGACCTGCTACCTTCTGCTGTGCAGCTGGCTCCCACAAGTCTGTATTTCCTTTCACAGCATCAGAGTTCCTGCTGCTCTCCCCTGCTACATCCCTGTTCTGAATTTCACCAGTGGCTGCCTCAAAATTCTCATGGGGGTAAAGAGCTGAGGCATCAGTTCCGAGGCATCCTGTGCAGGCAGCAGGTGCCATGAAAGGGCCATGATTTTGAATGGTTTGGGATGTTTGTATTACTTGTTTCGCGTTGCCTCACTTGTGGGAAACCCTGTGATCGGTTTTCCTCCCTGGTTAATGCCTAGTGGGAAAATTCCTTTCCTGCTGAGCAGTCCCTCTGCCCTGCAAACCTCCACCACCATGGGTGTGAGGGCAGGAGAAGAGGAGGGGGTCTTTGTGAACTGTAGGCATTCAAAACCACAGCCCACAAAGTAACCTCCTCAGGTCAGAGCGGGTGGGTAGGTTTATGCTGGGACTTGTTTCCTCTTTTAGTTTTACTGGTTTCCTTCAGCAACCACTAGGGCTTAACTAAGCTTTTTTGGCTTCCCCTAGTGCTTCTAAAGTTCTTTTGTTCCCAGGGGAAGTGGAGCTGTAAGGATCCCAAGCTTTCCATTCAAATCATTTTTTATACCTGAAATTCTTGGTCAGGGCTTAAAGTTCAACTCATCACTGACCATTTGCTCCATGCAACGAGGGGAAAAGAACAGAAAGCAAAGCTGGTATCTTCTGAAGCTGAAATATCTTTTTATTTGCTGATTCTTTTTCTTTAGGTCAATATAGACTCACGGTATTATGGTGTCAGCACTCACTTGTCACCCGTCCCACCTCAGCTCAGAGGGAGAGCACAAGCAAGCACCTGTTATGAAAACACTGAGCAAAGGAGAAGCCTAAAACCCTCTAAGGGATTTAGTGTAATAGCTTCTAGATGAAAGATTATCCTGCACCTGGGATTAAGTAGATAGATAGATAGATAGATAGATAGATAGATAGATAGATAGAAAAAACATTTTCCCATATGCACAGTCCTGACTCCAGAGGAACAAAGCAGATTCTGAGCTGCTGGCAAGGGATCTTCTGCACAGCACTGCCATCACCCACCCTGTGACTGCCCTTCAGGTACAACACTTTTCCTCCTAAGCCACTCAGTCACCACACACAGCCCTAGCTGGGATCTCCTCACTGCTGCCTGGGGTTCCACTTCACTGGCTACTGTAGAAAAATCACTCTTGCTGCAAATCCAACTCATTTTTCTTCTAAATTAAGCTGAACATTACTTACATAGCTCCCTGCAGTGAAGAAAGCACTGACAGTGACAGCCTCTGATGCACTGCAATGTTCAAGGCTTCAGGAGTTGCTACCAAGCATCACTATCAGACACAAATAATCCTGCTCTAAGCTCTTTCATGACAGAACAAGCCTTTCCTGGGTGCGTGCAAGCAGCACAGATGTCTGGCATCAAAATCTGCTTCAGAGCATCCACTGAATGCATTAAACAGGAAATGAACTGCGTTCAGCTGGATCTCAGTTCATCCTCCCAGACCAAGATTTTAAGGAAAGGCCTCAAGTGACTATGCAAGCTGTAATAGAAGGGAATGAGAGCGTTGTTATCTGCCAGCAAATTGGCTGGATTTGGAGCATCTCTGATGCAGAGTTAGGGCATTGATAGCGGTGTGCTCCATATCTTCCACCGCTCTAAAAGCATCAGCTCCTCCCAGCTCACGCATTTTGGCCTTTCTGTCACACGAAGTACAGGAGCAGTCATGGAGACAACTGTTTGCAGAAGGAAGGAATCCCCCTCTTCTGGTCCCACTTTTCTGGGATTGGAAAATACTGGTTGTCTGCACCACAGGCTTCTGCAGTGACAGTGGTCAGGTGGTAGGACAACCATGGCTCCACTTCTCCTGCAAAAAAGGATGTAGCAGTTTCTTCCTCTCTCCCACCCAGTCTGTGGGCTCAAGCTCAGAGAACCTTGCTATTCCCAGTCCTGAAATGGAAGAGTGAGCAGGAAAATGCTGGAGAGATGTGTGCCCCAACCTGTGCACAGAATGACTGCCCCTGCCTCTGTGTTGTCACTTCTCTGCCACAGCCACCTCTGCCAAAGTCTGGTGAAAAATGTCCGGGAGCTCTGGTATCAGTTTCTGATCCCAAACACAGATACAAAACCCCAACAAACATTCGGAGTGCGGAACTCCAGTTCTGAAGTGCCTGGCACAGAGAGATTTGGGGCACAGGTATGCAAATGGCTTTAGGGTCTGTTATCAGTGAAGATGAGCTCATTTCTAATGAGGAATAAGCAGAACCCCAGCTGGAAGTTTGAAGGCACTTTCAGCAATCCTGCTTTGTTAAAAACAATTCCAAAAGCAGTTTCTGTGGCTCCACTGACACACAGTGACTTGCTAAGTCAGAGTAACTCAGTTTTAAGTGTGTGCTCATAATCTTCTGTGTCCAGCAACCCACACGTGAGCACAGGATCCACATTCCTTGACTGTGTAGTGCTTTGGAATGACATAATGCTGTCCTGAAATATTTCTCAGGGCCACCCCAAACAGGCTTTGGCAGAGCACATGAAAAGTTCATTTTCACCTGCTTCATCTTAGCAGGTTGCACCTCTTGGTGGAAAAGACACAGAATGGGTATAAAATCTTCAGCAAATCTGCCTAACTACATCCATACAATGTCTGGAGAAGTAGCTCTTATAGATAAGAGCAAATCCTTCGGAGGTTTTTCTTCAAGAAAAAAATGCTCATTTTTTCCCCCACCATCAAAGTGTTCATATAAACCCATAACCAGTTCAGGCTGTTTCTCCCTCTGGGAGATTTCAAGTGATTTGATTCAGCTTTCTAACATTGTTCAAGGTAGACTTCATCTCCCCTAGCACTCATCAAAGCTGCTAATAGGTACTTCAGAACTCATAAAGAGATGACCAAATCTTGGGCATTGGGGACTCTGGCTCATTTATCTTCCACAGGCAGAATCAGATCTGATTTTTTGCACCGCCTGCTCAGATGCTAACGCAGTGCATGGTCCCCGGCTCCTCATGGAAGCTTCCCTTGCAGTAACAGTCTGCTGTGAAAACACAAGAAAGGCAGCACAGACTTCATATGGCTTCTACATTTAACTACAGGCAGATGGAGAACTGAGGGGGGAAAAAAAAGGAATAAAGAAAAAAAACTTTACTTAGAATTTGGTTACTAGGAGTGGGGAAGAGGAGATATATAAACCAAAACCAACACAGAAGTTTTAAACACAAGCCTCGTAATTTGTGTAATTAGGAATAGAGAGGTTGTGAAGCCCAGATTTCACGTGCTCTTTGAAGATCTTTGAAGATCTCAGGATCTTAGTTAACGCAGAGCAAGTGGATCCATGCCATTTTCAATAAAATTAGAGTATTTTATTTAGATCTGATCCCACGAATTATGGTGAACTTTTCCTCATATACAATGAGAATCTAATTATTATGCTGCTACTGATATAATGCAATAATTAGATTCAGGTCCAGATATACAAGAGAAGTTGTGTTGGTGGAGTGACACTTATGTAGTACTTGAAATACCTGCATATATTAAGGACAACTTCATGACTAACTAGCAAGAAGTGACACTTAACAGTCCTTTTTGTCAAAATGACTGTTTTGATATAAAAAATTTCCCCATTGAAGACAGAGACTTGCAAACCTACTCTGCAAGAATTATCATTAGAACTCTATTTTTTTCCTTTTTGTGTGACGTTTAAGCTCAGTTTCTCTTGATATGACTTTTCAGACTGTAGTTGCTGTTGCTGTACTGTAACCTGGGTTTGACTGCTGTTCTAACAGATAATCATAGATAATAATTATAACCCCCCATCTTTTAGACTGCAGTCTAAAAAATACAACCTCTCCTTGGTGTCTATTTTTGTGGCAAGCAGCCTCATTTGTTTTCAACGTGATTCTCCGAAGTGCAGGTATTCAGTTAGTACAGAAGAGACTCTCATTGTGGGAGTTCCAGGTTGATTTTGTTGTTTGCTGGATGCTGTGGCTGAGTAGGGATTCCCTGTTCCTCAAGGTCACAGCCCCAGTTCACTGTCTGGGACTATGGGTAACATGGGAGTAAGAATACAAAGCTCAGTCTAACAGCTCCCCTGATGAAATTATCATAATCCACAGGCAACGTTGTTCTCTTCTTTGCCTGAGGAGCCTTGGGATCAGATCGCGTCCTGCATGGCTCTGTGGGGTTGGGAGGAGAAGGGGTGCTTTAGCTACTCTGAGAAATCCGAAAGAGCATTTAACTACATCAAACCACATAATTAGAAAAGCCTTTCTGCCTTCTCCTAGCATTTGAATGTTAAAAATCAGCCACCAAAGCTGCTTCTTCAACAGAAGGTAAAGACATGCCCCTCTGGAGGACAGGTCACCTTTAGCTCGGTGCCTGTGACGGGTGGCGGGTCATCCTCTGGGGACACGTGTCTCCTTTCCCCGGCGCCAGGGGCAGCCCAGCCTGTGGGCACCGGCACAGACAGCTCGCCCTCGCTGAGATGGATTCCACCCTCACTGTCAGGTCGTCAGTTCGTTGTTTTTGTTATGACTTGAATTGACATATTTCATTACATATGATCACCCTCTGCCCCACCGTGCGTTCATCACACGTGTCAGCTCTGCTTTTCCAATCTGCTGCTTGATTAGCCTTTGTTAACAGGAACACCCCAATGATACACACGGAGCCGTGTACCTTTTGCTCGTGTGCTGGAGGACACCATTGCCAAAAGGCTCCCAGATAAAAATAGTCAGAGCCAGAGCAAGGCCCAAGGACATCAGAAAAGCCAGCTCTGTTCCCAGCTCTGCCCCTGACCCACGGTGGGGACATGGCCCAGCAACTTCTCGCTCACCCTGAGTGCCTGCAAATTCTCTCCACTCTTTCTCTCTGGAGTTCGGCAGCTCGTCAGCCATCACCTTGTGCTATGTGCCTGTGCCTATTACAGGGGCTGTCATTTTGGTACAGTCCTTTAGGGGAGAAATCACTCTCAAGCTCCTGTTGGTGACAAAAGTAGCGGTACATGGGGGCAGTTGGCTGGAGGAATGACAAGATCAGAGAGTTATTATACCATATCCCCCAGTATTGGGAGAGATTATAGATGCCACACAGGCTCTTGCAATGGGAAGCTAAGCAAGGGCAGCCAGCAGAATCCATTTATGAAGAGTAGGTCATCCTCAGCAAATATGATTAACTCCTTGGAGTGGAGGTGACGATGAGAGCTGACAGGGCTGAAGCAGCAGACATAATTGACTTGGACTTCCACAAGGCTTTTTTTTTTTTTTTCTCCATACAATACCACATAAAAGACTTAGGGTTAATAAGTCTGGCATTGATAGTGAAATTCTCAATTGGCTACAAAAAAGAATGGCTCAGTAACCGAGGTTAGACAAGTTGGAAAGTGGTGATAAATGGATACAGATGGGGTAACGGTGAGAGGTGAGAAGTGGAGTGCCTCTGGGAGCAGAGGTGGGGGCCTGCTCATGCATCAGTGACCCACCCGAGAGGGGGATGGAAAGTGAAGTGTGCACGTCGTCAAAAGGCACAGAACTGTGAGGGAAGTAGAGGGAGACCACATGTGAGGAGACAGTGCTAAAGACAGGCAGGATAACAGACACCCCTGCACAATGCAAACTGGAGAAATTGCAAGAACAGCTCGGAGTGTAAAGAGCTGGGGAAAGGACAGGTGGGATTGTTTTTTTGCAAAATGGTGCTTAAGAATAGGGTGTGAGGTGATAACAGAATAATCCTCCACAGGTAAAGGAGATGCATCCTTCAGGGGTACAATGAAGCTGTGACTGAGACACTAGCACTGCAATCCAATAGTGCAAATCAAATTTCACTCAAAATTTTTCTCTTTTATTCTATGAACATCTTATCCATTAACTGGTGTGTCCATTAACTGATCAACATTTTAATCTGTCCACCTATTAAGCAGCCCTTGCCAGTTCAAAAGCTGAGAGCCCCGAAGTTTTAAATTATTTCATCCTTGTATTCAACCCTTTAGCATTAAAGAAGTATTATCTCCATTTTACAAAGATCAAAAAGCATAAAGATATTAAATTTAGTTACCAGCTGTCATAATTCTATCACAAATCCTGCAATACTTTGAGATTTTCTTTTCCATTTCTGATGGTCAAGGAAGACTCATGATAATCAAATGGTTTTATTCCGTTAGTCCACATATAATTTCATAGTCCAGGCCTTTGGAGGACCTCTCCAAACAGCCAAGTGAGCACAGTTAGAGTATGGTCTCTGCAATACTTTGTTTTACTGTGCAAACAAAAGGTTGCTTACATGAATGTTTGCAGAAAGCAAGTGTCACTGAGGCAAACACGTGGCCTCTCTCAGATAAATGCTTTTTGCAATATTTGCCCAGCTGTAGTGATTTTTCAGCTTGCAGTTGGAAAAGTGACCTCTGATTTGACCTTAGGAGGCAGGTTCTCGAGCCACTCTCCACAGCAAATTCTCCTTCTCTGCAGAGTAAGATGATCTGACACACACCAAAGTTACGGATTTTACAGTAAAGAGTCTCCGCCTGTGCACCGGGAACAAGAGCTAAATCTGAGAGCTCTAAAAATGCAAACATCTAATCCTGGATTCGGTCAAAGCAAGACTTTCAGTAATTTAACATGGACAAAAAACCGTAAAACATACTTGGCCATTGCCAAAGTGAGTTGCTGAGTTATTTGCACTGGTGGAGGAAATTTGCTGGAACACCAAGATCTACCCTAGTTGTCCCACCCACCCTACCAATGGGAAAAACTCCCACTGACTCCAGCAGAGCAGAGCTGGTCTGGAGCTGAACCCTTCTTAAATTCCACCTCAGTGCTTATAACTTGCAGATAACTGCAGATAGGACATTCAAGCTTCCTAACCCAGGAACTTAAAGCCTAACAGAAGATAAAAGCAACAAATGAAATATTGTCCATATTAAAATGAGAAGCAGCATAAGTTGAGAGTTAAGGACCAGACTAGCATGCATACAGCTAAGAGCATGTTTTACTAGTGCAAACCTCTTTCTAACTGCAAATAACTAACTATTAAAAACATCCAGCTCTAAACAAACACTGCTTAAAATGCTCCAAATCCCCAAATTCAGCGAAGCCCTCGAAGCTCAGATTGAACATTTAGCACACCACGCTAATGGCCCACAAGCACTTGCTCTGGCAATTTCCTCAGCTGGGGTCACAGTGCCAAACTGTGATGCCTCTGTGCCACTCCTTGCTTGGAGTTGGGATTAGATTGGGTGGATAAAAAAAAGAACCATACTGCTTTCCTTAATCTTATTTTCCTTAAAAGCAGAAGCCACTTCACCTATGTCATGTCTACCTTGTAATTATCCTTTGTCTGTTTTGGAGTTGTGCATTTAAGTGCTTTTTTCTGCTCTTTTGTCACAACAGTCTGCTGCTTGTAATCGTTGTTATTTAAGGAGAAAGATTTAAGGAGAAAGCAAAAGGAATTTTCTTCTTTTGCTGTGCATTTGGAGGCAGAAAGTATTTCTTCTTTTTTTTGTTTTAATACTTCCCATCCTAAAAAGCCTCCCTGAACTCTTGTTTTATGGACACACAAAAAGCATAATTTTCTTTGTGTAACTTGACACATCCCAGCGGCAGCACAGCGCTTGATGATTTGATGAGACAGCGTTGTGGATCACATGCACAATGGCCCCCGAGAAAATTACACCCTCCCAGGCTTCAGTGAGAACCTCTTTGATGACAAAAGAGTTATTATTACGAGTATTATCCAGACAGGTCAAGCTCTCAATAATTTCAGGAGTTGTTCCTTTATCATTTCTTGACTGTTTGGGCAGTACAAATGCAAAGGTAACTTCCAGTCCAAGGAGCAGAGACTGGATTTAGCAAATCGTTAAAAGCATTTGTTTAATTCTAAATATAAGGAACAACAGTTGAATTAATGGGAGCACTCATGTACTGCACACTAAGGATGGGCTTTTATAGTTTTATTAACTCCACGTAATGAAGTTTAAAATATAGATAGAGAGACATATTTGTAAGTCTGCTGAAACTGTGCTCTTTCTCTTCTCTGTCAGAGCAGTAGCCTTCATTAACTCAGCACTCTGCAGCCCAGCTAACTAGGGCAGGACTTGCAGTAACTAGTATAGCAAGTTGAATTATTCATTGTGAACTTTTTCTTATGGAGGAATATATCTTCTTGGTTTTTCTACTCAGAGATTTTACATGAACATATCATGATTCTTTTTTTTTATGATTTCACCTTTCTTGAGGATTTCTTCAGCAAGGAAATGGTGCAAACAAATTATGCCCAGTTGGTCATGACATGATCACAGCAGGACTCTGCTCAAGAGTCTCTGCCACTGAAATGTCTGAGTGGTCACCAAAGTTATATGATTTCTCTATTTATTAGACTGGCTGAACAAAACATGGAACAAAGACAATTATAATGCTAAGAATTCCTCTGATTTGCCCTTCAAAAGGAACTTTTTTCTTTTCAAGATTTCCCAACTTACTCAAAATGTTCTTGCTTATCCTCAATATTTTGCCTGTTTCCACCTCTAATGGCACAGTATTCCTTTGGTCTTAACAGCCCATTCCTAGCAAAAACTTTCTGAGACTCACTGCCAGGCTTAATAAGGCTCCCAGTGGGAAGAAACTGAGATCAACAAGGGATATCTCTGTGCTTATTATCACGTTGAATCTAAGTGGTGTCATTCCTCAGAATTCATTAGTTTAACAACATTCCCAAAACATACTTGGCAAGTTGTAAATGTATCTTTTCGATTAAATTACTCGAAAGTTATAGATTTTCTTTTCTTTGTGTATACTTTTACTGAAAACTCACCCGACTTGCAGATTGCCGTGACAGTTTATTCTTTATTGGAATTAGCACGAGAAGCACTGGGAGTATTTTTAGCAATGTGCTTTTGATTAACGGATCATATTTTGAATGTTGTTAACAGGGGATTTTTAAGTGCAAGATTTCTTCTTGCAGAGGGTCCCACTCTGAAGCTGCTGCATCAGCAGTCCCTGCAGGGGAACGCAGGGCAGCAGAACAGAAGGGGTAACTGCCCATCAGCACATCCCAGAGCAGAGAGCTTGGGCAAAGGAAGCCCAGATGGGGAGAGAAGAGGCCCAAGAACCAGCAGCCAGTTCAGCCACTTGTGGAATGTGGGATCATGAAAGACCCTCAGGTACAAATGGAACAAGAGGTACCGCTGAGAGTGGCTCTTTACCTGCAGAACACCAAATTCCCACAACCGTCTCTCTCAATCCAACATGAGTGAGCAAAAGCCTGATGCTTGTGGCAGCCACATATCGCAGAAGAGAGAGCAGAGGTCTAACCATGGTTCTTCTGAAACAAGGAACAAACCCCCATCAGCACCAGGGCACAGCCAACAGGCAGCCAGGGAGAAGGAGAAATTCTGCATTGCAGGTGAGGAGGAAAATGCTACAGGCTGGGTGTTGGAGAAGCTGAAAGGCCTCAGCACTGGATGGTGCTTGCTCCTGCCTTGAACAAGGAAACAGTCACAGCACAGAATCCTTCCATGAGCCTCCCTGGAAAGACGAGTTATGACAGAGAAGACACAGGACACATTTGTTTCCAGCTGTGTCTTGACTACAGATGTCTCTCAGGAAAGGTATTAGCCTGTCCAAGGAAATCTGTGGTGTCTGCTAAGCTCACGGCAGCTTGACACCTGCAAGGAGCATTGCAAAGAAGATAACGGTGAGCTTTTGGCAACTAAGGATTTGCTTGAGCCAGCATGTCTGCTATTTGTAATTCACAGGCTTGGCAGAATGATCTGGGATTTTTCAGTGGTTTTCTCTCAACCCACAAAATAGATCTCATTTTAAACCAGGCATTTTTCTGATCTGTTTTTAGCTTTGATATTATGGTCAGAAAGGGAAATCCCCAAAGATATATTGGTGGTTGAGGTACAACATCCTGAGTCTGAGAGATATAGAAATATCTTGAATATTCTCTCCCATCATTCTGGTTATCTGCACAATCCTGCAAAACAGCACAGATGTTTCGCAACAGTAACGCTCAGTGAACTCGCACAATCTCTCTCCCAGTCACCTTTCTATTCAGAAGCTGAGTATTTGTTTTCCTCTCCAGTGCTCTGCCTGGGCAGCAGATTAATCCTGGCTGTACAAAACGGTGCCTGATAGAGCAATATAAAATAAACAATTTGCAACAGATCCTGAGCTGTGTTCCCTCAACCGCAGAAGCACGGGGGACATTGAGACAGCTTAGGTGGAGAAGGGGCTCATTTGTCATTAAGTCACTGGCTGGGAACCTGCTGGTACACCTGGACTGAAGAGATTGGAAGGTCATAAGAAATGGAGGGGCTAATGGGGGCAGAAAGCCAGACATGCATGCTTATTTGCTGTCACAGTATGTGGACATGCAGTAGGGAAAGGGATAATCCAACAAGTGGGGCCAGGTTGTACCCCACACATTTGGATGCTGAAAGACTGAACTTTTCCATCACAGTTACTATTTGAGTGTGAGCAATGTGAAGTGCTAGTTGTTTTCTTCCCCTTCCCACTATAAAATCTGAGATTTTGCAAACCAAGCAGTGCTGAGTTATTCAAGATGTGGAGCTGAATTAAAATATTCAGGAAAGGCTAGGTAGAATCTCATGTGAGAATGGAACTAGCCCTCAGGACTTTAAAACTTTAGTTCACCATGACTGTCATTGCATAAAATTTAGTAGACAGCAAAGGACAAAGTGTCACGACAAAGTGACATTTGCAAAGTGAACACATCTACTGCCAGGTGAGGACTGAGTGAATGAACAAAGATGCCAGAAGATGTGTTTTCCTTGTCCTTTAGGAAGTTGTGTTGTCCGGTACTTGTGCCAGGATAGTGTTGGCTTTTTTACCCCCTAAGAAAACAGCCCTTTTCTCATGCCTGGCATTTATAAGGGTGGAAATGCTATCCCATAAAGGCACTAAAAGCAAATGTATTCAGCGATCCCAAACATTCTGACCAAGGGACCAAGCTGATCCCCACTTGTTTGACAGCATCCTCCAGCCATTTGAAACTGTCTGATTTACCAGCTCCATGGTGAAAATCAGAGCTGCAGTAGGAGAAGCATGTCCAAACCAGGCCAGAGTTAACTGGGCCAGGAATTATGGAAAGCTGGGAAAAATGAGCAAAAGGAAGCAGACCTTCACTGCAGTACTTGTCATAAAAAGGCAAAATAGAAACAGACAGAAGAAAAACACATGAACAGAGAGTTAGACCAGAGTTACCACAGCTCCTGGGAGATCTTAGAGCAGTAACTCACCTCTCCAGGGCAAGCACCCACTGTCCACATGCTCTGCATTTGTACAATTGAGACAGAAGACACTTGTAAGGGCATTTTTGGCTTCAATACTCCTGAACTTTATTCTTCACTGTCATTTCTTTCCCCAAGATTGGAGAAATCTGCCTGGGAAATTCTGAGACAAACACTAGCTGCTGTTAGTCTATCATTTATTGAATGATACCAAATGCCACTAAATTAAAAGACTGCTCCTTTACAGCTCCATTTCAAGTACTTTTGTTACCTCGCAGGCAAAGCTGACAAAGCCACTTTGCTTTCTTCATACACAAAAGGACGTTTTGAAGTAAATTCCACTAAAACAAACTTGGTCATATTTCATTAAAATTGGCAAGGGCAGGAATTTTCATGCTTTAGTTGCTGCTCTCCAAAGAGCTTCAAAGAACTTCACAAAGCAACTTCTCCAGCACTTCCTCATCCAAACAGTCCTGCTGGACTCTTGGAAGTCTCTGCCTCTCCTTTCATGAGCAAGGTTGGCTTCATCAAGACCTAATGACCGAGCCCTGGGAGACGCTGAATACCTGCAGCCCAACATCTCTGCAAGATCTCATTATGCCTTTCAACAGCGCTGAGACAAAGGGAATGCCCCATTACACAGATGGATAAACTGAGTCATCGGCCTTTTAACACGACTTGCCCAAATACTTGAAGCATTGGCTAAATCTCATGCACCTCATCCAGGCAATTAGTGCCCTCATGGTGAGCGGGTCTGGGTAAATCACTAAGAAGAGAAAGATGTGGCACTGAATAAAAGACTATGTGCACACTGTACACCGTGACTGAACTGCAGATTAGATCTACTGAAACTAACTTTAAAATGAGCTAATACAGATATTAGCAACAGATTGGCAGGTTTAATATGTTGGGCTGAGCCGTGGGGGCCAGCTGAAATGCCTGGATCTGCTGGTGGAAGCAGGGATGCCTCCCTACCCTCCCTCCTCTAACCACCGAACACTCTGCTGCCCGCTACAAATTAGTTTATAACTGAGGAAGAGTTCCCACATCAGATGCAGCCTGATAGCACAGGGAGGGTACGAGCAGACATAACCTGGAAGGACCTGTTCCCCAGTCAAAGGTTGTCTCAAGACTTGCACTGGGGCAGGGCTCCTCCCAAAACTCCGCAGTCCTTTGCTGGCTGCTAGGAAGAGGCAAACCTTGCTTTGAGGCAGTGAACAAAGGCATCTCCTCCATGCTGTGCTCACAATGGGCACCTCCAGCTTCCTGTCCACCTTCCCACCCTTCCCAGCACGCAGCTCAGCCCCACATCTTGGCAGCCCTCTGGAAAACCCAAAGCATGCGGTGAAAGCCTGCGTAAATCTGGTTAATTTAATTACTTCTGGGAGATGGATATCTCTGGCTGTGGAGCCACATTAGTAAGCCTGATGTCAGCCCCTCCTGCGGCACACGCAGGTTGGGGCAGGAGGAGGTGCAGGGGTGCAGCCAGCGGGGCTGGAGGCTGCAGGAGGGATACACGACAATGTACAGCTTCTGCCATCTGCCAGGGGGCAGGAACCAGGCTGGAAACTCGGATTTCAAGGCATAGACCTGGACTTCTCTGTCTCATGCATAACTTTGGGTTGGGGGTGGATTGGAAACACGGCGTGGGTCTCCTTTAGCACAGTTTGCAAAATGATTCCATTGCTATGGATCCAAAAGCTCCTCATTGCTTCCAGCACAGCAGCGAGGCTCAAACAGCAAACAAGACATGGGGCTTATTCAGGCCTCAGGAAACCTTGGGCATGAGCCCAGACTGAGTTGGGTCTTTGTCCAACCTGCATGTGTGTACTGCACCCTCCTGAAAGCAGCTGTGCCTTCCCCACTCCTGGGTGCTGTGTCACCTCAGGAGCCACATTAGGCACCCTGCTCCCTCCCAGTCCTTGGGCAGCAAGGCCAGGGACACCTCTGCCACCTCTCCTATCTCACAAACCTCTGCCATGCCTTAATTCCTCTCTTTCCGTCTGCTCCTGCACAACCACTTCACTCCAAAAAACCTTCCTTATTCTCTGTGCTGAGGAAATGAGTTCCCACTGTTTTCAGCAGGAGTTATGTACCAAGGATATCTGCAGGTCTGGGAGCATGTCTGAGCTCCAGGGGCTAGTGCATAAAGAACAAGAATTTCCTATAGAGTCTTAAATCCAAATCATATTTCATTCAAAGCAGCTAATTTGCTTCGTATAATCCAAGTTCTGAAGCAGCCCTTATAAATGGAAGCAATACTCTCCTGATATTCTCAACAGAAGCATTTTCTTCTTATTTCTTTCTACATCCAAAGATTTTCTGGCACCCACATAAAGGTTAAATCTAGCCTGAAAGCATATGCCTTTCCTCTTTGAGTTTGATTAACTATGGCTGAAATGATAATGTGAACTGGAAGCTCTGATGACTGGAGTGGTATCAGACAGACAGACAAGCAGGGGGAGAAATGAGTCTTTTTAAGTTTTTGAAGTAGTTCTGAATGAGGTCTAAATTGCACCAAATAATGTGCTTAAATAAACTGCTAGCAAAGGAAACAGCTGTCAGAATATTATACTTCTGTGGATCCAAGTATATACCCTACAGTTATGGAACAGAAAATTGCCAAATGAAGATTTAAAGTGACAAGATCTGTGTGTGGCAGCAACAGCAGGTAAAACAGAGGAGTCATTTAAGCTGCTTTAAATTTAACTGTCCCATGTACTGAGTATTGAAATTTTTTAGTAGCTGCCTTGTGAGTTTTCCTCTCCATGCAGCAAGTTTCAGACCACATCTGATGGTTTCAAGCAACATTTTAAAATAGTATTTTCTGCTCTAATAAGGCCTGTCTTGGATTTACTAGCAGAATAAGAACTGTTAAGAAAACACCTGAAAGGAAGAAGGCATGAAAAGAAATGTATTATTTTGTAAGCCCCTCTCCTTGTTCCTTTTCCACACAGAAGTTTAAGACTAAGATGCTCTATCAATCATGAGAGTGTGGGAAAGCTGGACCCACAACGTGAGTGACTCCTGCAGATGTCCTTGTGCCAATGGCTTGACATATCAGACTCTTGAGTACTGGGGAACTTCGAGTAGGCAGCAATTGTCTCCAAACATTTCACATCAGGACTGTTTAGTGTGTGCAAGTACACAGCTTAAAGACCTCTCATGCCTTTCTGGATAGGTCCTGAGCAGGCGGGTCACTGCTGTTTGCTTTTGCACATCACCTCTGCTGCTTTGAAATCACTTTACAAGCAAGAGCACGGCACAAGTCCTTTGCAGGACAGCTTTTGGTCTCCTCCCCTGCCTTGGGAAGCTTCCCAACACAGGCAGGAATAACGGTCGAAGGCGCAATCCTGGCATTTGCAGGTTACAATCATTTTGGCCTTGGCGAAGAAGATGAGAAAGATTTGACCCGTTGGAGTTTCATCTGCATCTCACCTTCGTCTTCATCAGCAATTCCAATCAATTGTAAGCATCTCACCAGAGCGTGTGTTTGCCGAGGAGGAGTTGAGTCCCTGGGTGTTCTGCTGGGGTCGCAGGGTACCTCAGTGAAGTGGTCTGAGTCTGGAAGCCCAGATCTAAATCTGACCCCCGGTTTAGTCACAGCAGCCTCCCAGTGCTCCCTCCCTCTCTCACAGAACTCGGAAAACAACACACGCTAATTCAAAGCGAGCTCACCAAAGAAATGCAAATAGAACAGTCTTAAATATTCAGACTTTCAGAGTTTAAATGTCTTCTCAAACATTTGAGTGAGGGCCGTGACTCTTTGGCTACAGACATGCAAGTTGTGAGCATCAGCTCTGTTTTCACCAGAGCTGGCCTGAGAGGGTGAAGAAAGGGTTCAGGTTTTTAATAAGCTAAGAACATGAGGCAGCCTGCCCAGTCAGGCTATGAGATGAAACATTCAATCTGATCCATCCCTATGGTATCGTGGAGGCCGTATTTTTGGAAACTTCACTTTTTTACATTTCTATTTTCTCATGGCTCTGCCTCTGGACCTCATTAATCTCCATAGTACTTGCAAGTGAACAATTGCCCTAATTCCGTCTGGCTGGAGTACAAAAAAAAAGACATTTTTTTAAAAAAAAGAAGGAAAGGTTGCTTTTTTCTTTCTTCTCTTTCCCTCCTTCTTCTGGAAATGCCTGGTGATTCTACTTAACAATGGATGTATGAAAAGCTTCGTTCTCAGGAGACAAAAATTAGGAATATAACTGAAAGTATATTGAAAGCCAATGGATGTAAATTAGAAATGAAGATAGTGATGGGAAAAGTTCATTTTTTTTTGATAGACAGCCAGTCACTCATCCTTTACAGAAGCCAAAGGGCTGCTGCTGGAAGGATACAGTGGCCTAAAGTTGGCTAAACTTCGCAGTGAAAAGTTGAATGGGTTACTTTTAACAGGGTTCAGAAAGTAATGGAGAAGGAAGTAGTTTTCTGATCTAAACACATTTCTAAAGTCACCAAAACTGGGCCTTGACAGTCAGCTCTTCTGAAATAAAATATGCCATCCTACAACTCTGAAAAACAATCTAAAAGCAACACAAGGTACCCAAAGCACTCAGCACTTGAGTTTTCAGCTGGAATCAACACCTCTGACTTGCCTCATCTAACCCAATTTTGCCAGGGACTGTTAATGTCTAGAATGGACCTGTGTCAAGAGCCTTTAAAAACATTTGTTTATCAAGTTTGGGTTTTGTGTTTCTTTCATTCAGGAAAGCTCTCCTCATTTGTATTTCTCATATACACAGAGTACTACACTATTTCATTCCTGCTCATTTTGGTACTTCAGCACTGGGGACTTCAAGGCAGTGTTTGGCCCTGTGCTACAGCTGGGAGCTGGTGTCTTTGCCCCGCTGCTGCAGCTGAAAATCTCTTGTTTGTGGTACAAATCATTATCTGAACTCAATTTTATGTTTTAAGACAGTTTCAGTTCTGGATTGTGAAGCAAAATGTAGAATTTGTGAGAAAAGGTGTTCACAGTAGCGGCTGAAACCTGCACATACCCAGGGCAGAGAAATTCAGCTTGCAGGTACTGTAGCCTACACACTGTCCAGCTCCACAGACTTATTAAATGAATCCTGATTTACAGGCAGGTAATTAAGGGCAGATCTGCTGAGCAAGAGAGCAGCGTTTCTGCAGCTCCCCTTTGCCAGCTGGATCTCACATCGGAGCACGGCTCTGGCACTCGGGCTGAGCCAGCCCTGCCAGCTCCTCCACTCCCACAGAGCCCTTCTCTTCTCTGCTTGGCTTCAGGGTCCTCCACCTCCCTTCAGCTGAACAACTCTTCTGCCACCAGCTCTGAGCTTGCAGGAGGGGTTTTGGGTTGCTTTTTCTTTCTTTCCTTTTTTTTT
>VZTE01004705.1:3819095-3916069 GCA_013397775.1 Eulacestoma nigropectus
GTTTTGTTTTTTTTTTTTTTTTTTTTTTTTTTTTTTTTTTTTTTTTTTTTTTTGGTGAGAAGTGTTTGTAAACGTAGTAAATCTTAAGACACGGCTTTGCTGAAGGGCTGACATACAGGATGCTTTCCTAACTCTCTCAAGCCTCCATTAATCCTTACTAATACCATCAGCATGGCTTATGGGCTGGGGAAAGAGCATAGAATGAATGCATTCTGGTCTGTCAAACAACTACCTGTTTCACATTCCTGTAAATCAAGCGGGAATGGGCATCCATGGCCAAAGTGCTTTAAAGTGGGCACCTCTGCCCTATGGACCACATGTTCCTAAGGCAGTTTTAAATAAGCTGAGTCAGTGAAAGTTTTCTGAAAGCTCCATTGGAGAAACTAACTAAACCCCTCCTTCCCACGGCACTACTTTAGAGCAATTAAACTTGACCTCAAGTTCAGTAGCCAGTCTCAGCTTAGCTCCTTCTGCAATTCCTAAATGACCAGGAAGGTGCCACGTGCTGCTCCCTGCTCCTGTGATATCCGTGAGCACTGGCTGAGGTCTGATCAGCTTTCTGGTCAGAGTCTGAGTGTTTGGGAGGCTTTGCAGCCTTTCTTCATGAAGACTGAAAGGTGGGGAAATTATCTGGGAGAGAGTATGTTATAAAGGCTTTCACGTTCAGGTCCCAGTTTAGGTCCCTGCAGGTTGTAAGCTGTTGCAGCCTGCATTTCCCCGTCAGCAGAGCATTTCAGCACATGCACACTTTTGTTCAGCTGATTGACATTGCTGACTATGGGACTCACAAAGGTGTAGCTCCACACTGGTGATACAGACAGGAGCTCAATTAAAAAATCTGCTCCATAGACGTGAGCTGAAAGGTGTGAGGGGCAGAAACCCTCTTGCTTTGGATGATGGTGTACAACATCAGAGGCTGCACTTAAAAGTTCAGGAAAAAGCAACAATCAGCCCTGGACAGTGTTTAAATCCTTTAGTAATTCACATCCTGGTCATGCACAGACACATCAGACAGTGCTTGGGTCTGTATGTCCACAGTTTTTAGTGATTTGGGTTGTGCCATGTCCAGGGAGCCAGAAAGTTGCATTGCCGAATGTACGGCATTTACTGAGTATTTCGTACGGTTCATCTGCTTCTTTTACTTGCTGGAAATGGTAATCACCTTCTTGTATCCCACACACTCAAACTCACATCGATATGAATTTGGAAAATACTGTATTAAATGATTTATTCCAGCTTTATCCATTTCCTAATAATGTAATGAATTATTGATGGGCACTAGGAAAAAGTAAAAGAAGCAGAATAGTATTTCAACAGAGGCAGTTATTTAAAAAAGTGAAGTGGAAGGAAAGTGTTTTCCATGCCATCAGATTTTGTACTTTGAAATATTTTCCTATCCAAAACTAAGACCACAATGTAAAAACAACTCTCTTCAAGTATTTTTAAAAACAGAAGTCTGCCCTAATGCAGGATCTGGCCAATGGACTTGTAAAGTCTTCTGCTGAAATTGAAAGACAGTTCTGAAAATGCAAAAAATCATTTTGGAACAATATTCAGAATATTTTTATTTAAAAATTCAGACATAATGGAGGTTTTGGCAATTAAAACAAATCCTTGGAAAACATCTAAAAATTAAAAATTTAAACTCAAATTTACCCTTTCACTCAGACAAGGTTGATTTTAATGAATCAACCTCTCCTGTGCCAAGTATGATGAGACTTCATTCCTGACTCCACTCCCAAGGGCCACTCTGTGAAACAATAAGAAGGGAGCTAAGAAGCCAAACCGCACCTCTTCTTGGGGAATGAAAACAAGAAAAAATTATTTAACAACTGTTACACTGATTGTTAAGGCTCTGCTGATACTAACACTTAGCAGAATATGGGGGTAAAGATGAGACCAGACCTTCCTCATAGCAGCTTGTTAACCGCAAGAAAAGCAGCAAAGGCTGTGTTAGAATTCTGGTAACATTTGTGCCCTTGATGCTGCAGAAACAGAGCAAAGAAAAAAGCACCACCCCACCCCCCCCCAAATAAAAACACCTGCACAGAGGATGACTTAACAGAAAAAAACCCACCAAAACCTCCATAGAGGAGGACTCTAAAAATATGCTCAATTATCTGCAACACAATGACAGCAGTGGATTCAATTTGAGCATTATGGTTTTATTATTTCTCTTTCTGTCAGTGGGATGCGTACTGTGAACAACAATCTCCGTGTTTTTTTGACAAAGTAGGAAATTCACAATGGGAAAGAAGAAAGGTAACAAAACCCTGAAGATGTCTTCTTCCTCCCTTTTAAAGGACTGGTAATGAGAAGGAAACTGGTTATAGTCAGAGCTGCCAGGCTATCAGATGGAATGAGATTTGAAGGGGAAAAAAATTAATGGCATGCTAAATATGTTGTTGAAATGCACTGGGAATAGCTTCACGATAGGAGGAAAACAGCTTAAAATCATGTAAAACGGAGGTCAGGCGTGAGAAGGAATGTGTCTGAAGAGAATTGTGTGCATGCTAAAAGCTGCCCACAAATTCTAAATACACACATTGAGAACTGCACAATAATCTGGTCAAACAAGGTTTTCAGAGGGGCAAATACCTACATCCGCAGTTATTTTGGGGTACACTGCATACTTTTTTACTTATCACAATCTTGCATTCAGTGACAGAAACAAATACGAGGATGTGGGTCTCTACAATTTTTTGCAGAAAAGCAAGAATGTGATAAGAGTAGTGTTGAATTGCTCTGTTAAAAATGTTGAATACTTCTATCAAATTCAATTATAGTGGCCAATTTCCTTCTGTCTCTGCTCTCTGAGGGAATAAGCTTCGCACACTCATGTTCTGGGCATGTGCATAAACACACCAAACTTTTGAAAGAGTTGGCTAATTTTAACTGTATTTAGCAGAGAAACCGTTCTCAAAGTTATGAAGGTCCTAAAAGCTTTCAGAAGAAAGGGAAAGGCTGCAGCAAGCTCTGATGCCTTAGTGCTGAATTCTCATGGAATCTCAATGTGGAGGCATGAACACATAAAATTAAATCAATTTCCCAAGGTGCATGAAATTACTTGCTTGAACACAACAGTAAATTATAGAAACAACAACAAAAAATCCCATTTAAGTCACCAAAGTTGGAAGTCTCCCTTTTAACCAAATCGCCATCAAAATTTCAAAGACTAATTTATAGTGATTGATCTCTGGGATGCCAACAGAGGCTGCTTCAAGGATGGCATCACAGCACAATCATCTGACATGGGAAGCTTGGAAAATTAGTCTCTAACTACCCAGTCCTTGAAAGAAAAAAATCACAAATGCATCTCCTTCTGAAATCCTTTAAAGTTTCTGAATGGTGCAGGCTCTCACTGCACAGTGAATCAAACAACAAAGGACATTCAGGAGGGAAGAGAAACTGAAGGAGTGGTGCAGGGGAAGAGGAATCTCACTTGCGCCACCGTGAATGTGTGTTCAGGGATTGAGGCAAAGACCAAATAGTAGAGATAATTTGTAGGGGTAATTTTAATTAGCTGGAGAAAGAACCTCAGCAGTGTTGCTCTAGGAGAAACTTCTGTCACCACAGAAACTGAGAAGCAGTACTGGAACCCAGCAGTCCCAGGCAAACGGCATTTTGAAATCTTGGCCTCTGAGAACTTCTAGGAACAGGGAAATAAAATACTGCTGATGAAAGAACCAGGAATGGCATTTGATTTCTAAGCTATGGGAAAGAAATCTGATGTAAAGAGTTGTTTTGCACGAATTTGATCCCAGTGCCATTAGAATCCAAAGGCTGTAGGGCCATTAGATGATTCTAGGGAATATTCGGATGGCCTCCCATCTCAGGGAAGAAAATGAAAAATATTTAAGGCATTTCCATGAGACGTTCCAGAGTGCCATTATCCAAAAAAGGACTTTCTATATAAAAAAATGCCTCCATCTTTAGTATTTCTTATTTGCTCAGCAGGTTATCGAGGTGGAGAGCTAAGAAATGTTTATTTAAGAGAGGATCTTTTAGAAAAGAAGGTCCTGTGCAGCCTCCAGTCTTCCTAAGTCAAAAATCTACTTTCCTTAATCTAAAGGGTTAAGGCACTGGTCTCTACAGAGTGTTGTAAAATATCTTGGCCAGCTGGAGTGCTTACTACATAGTCCATAGTCTCAGACAAGCCTGTTCTCTTTAAATTGTATTTACATGGATTTTCTTTCTGGTTTTCTATTTGTTACACTGTGTTAAATAAATCTGGCTTTATTCAAGATAATTTGGATTTATTGATTATTACTGGGGACAATTACTCTGAGTGATGTCCCAGGGGAGGAAAATGAACCTCTGGTGAGGGGCACGGCGGTTAAGGAACTGTCACACTCGGTTAAAGGCACAGGAGCTCTCTCATAGAGAAATAAAGGGATATTCTGGCAGTGCTCACCGCACAGACCATCTAACTGGTGATTGAAATATACACCATGTACTCAGCAGCTCATAAGGGATTTTTCATTTCTATATCACTGCATTAGAGGCCAGCTGGAGTTACCCCTGTGTCCAGCCTGCTCTGTGATCAAATCCATCACTGAGGCACAACCACCAGGGCCCCAGGTGCTAAATGCCAAAAATTGAACCAACTTCAGAATTTTGAGCTAAATACACATCTAGGTGATGTCTTCATGGCCTGTAGATGTCTGCTACAATGGAAAAATACCAATTCTTAAGCCCTTTCGCCCTTATATGACATACTGCTTCTTGTTGTACTTTGTATAGAGAAGACAAATAGGGTTAAAGAGAAGAACATCTTAATATTGTTTGAACTTACACTTCTTTGAAAGGCAATGATAAAATTGCCTTTGACACAAAGAGAGTAACCTTGTCACAAAAGCACACAACAAAGCAACGTAGCTCAAGTCCTCTGGAGTCTCAGTTCTTGATTTAAAAAGTTCATTCAGTTGCTGTTTGCTTCTATTTACATTAAAAATCTGCAGTTACAAATGTGGTTTGCAGCAGATATGTCATTGCTGCTCTGTGTTTGCCTCAGGTCTGTACAGCCAATGTCCCTGCGAGCAGAGAGGAGCACAGGGAAATCTCAGCCACATCCCTGGGTGGGATAAATGCAACATCCCAGTGATGCTTTCCAGCTCCCTGGGAATGTGATGTGTTGTCACCTCCACAGAAGGACTTCCAGGCACAAACTGGATGGTGTTGCTATACACTTCTTGTGGATTTTATCCTTTTTTTTTTAATTATTGGAAGAAAAATATAGGGGAAAGAGAAAGGATTCTGAGGGAGGCAGCATCCCTTTTCCAGAGCCTGATGTATAGAAATAGATGCTGTTATTCAGAAAATTGAGATGGGAATAAGAGGAGGTTTCCATTCATCTTTGATCAGCCCATTACAAAATTCTCACTTGCTTAAGTCCTGCAAACAAATAGCAGAGATCTAAAATGGAATCAGATAAACCCCTGCATGTGCTGACACATCTCAGCTGCCCAGAGAGGGGAGAGACTAAATGGGGGGTGGGAGTAGTGAGGGATTATTTTAGCATTTTCTCTCTCTAGGATTGAATATTTGTGCCTGTCCCTGCTCATTTGCCTCTAGCAGAGTCAGTGGACAAGGAGAGAGATCATGAAGATTTACAGCTGTTTGAAGGGGAAAAGAATCAGGGCAAAGGCAGAGAAGCCCTCGCTGTTCACACACTCCTGGGGACTATTTTTTTCTCTTTGTTTTGATTCTTTACTTAAGAGTTCATCAATGTTTAAATACACAGAGAGCCCTTTCTCATAGGACAACACCAGCCATGAAGAAAAAGAGGAAAAAAGCACTTTTATTTTAGATGTTATCTCCAAGCAGTGTATAAGATTTACACTGAGTCACTGGCTGGATTTTTGAAAGTGCTCCATTTAGTCTGTGCTCAAAACCATACAGACTTCAGCACAGCTTTAGTGTGTCCTTGTCTTTCAGGACAAGGACATTCAGGAATTCAGAACTAAAAACACAAATAAAAATTAGATAAAACCTTTGCGATTTGTTCACTTTCTAACATGAATTTTGGTAGCCACTAAGACGTACACATCCTGCTAAGCTTAGGACACCAGGAAAGCTCATTGTTCTCTGAAGAAACAGCAGAGCTTTATGAAGCGCTTACTTATCTACTTTTATTTATTTTATTACTTATTCCAACATTTATCTCAGTTAGTTACACTATATTCACCCTGGTAACATCAAAATGCCTCATAGTCTTTAAAGTATTTATCCCGACTCTTCCTTATCATTAATGTATTGCTTTTCTCATGCAAATAAAGTACTTTTCTGCCCTTGATAAGACGAGGGACTTGAGGCCAAGATTTGAATATCCACCTGTGGGTGAGTGGCCCAGGTTCACCTACACTGATGTGAGAATATCGCTTCATTGCATTTCGACCTTGCTGCAAATCTCCACTTGGCAATGCAGACTGACAAAGCAGGTGTACTCCAGGACATTACTGCCTCTAATTCCAAATGAAAGCGAAGTTCCTTGTAACCAGCCATTTTCATGTAACATGACAGAATATGAGGACTTTAGATAACAGGTAAATAAATATCTCTGAATTTCTCCACTAAGTAAGCAAGTTAAGAAGCCTCTAACAAAGGTGAAAACAGAACAGGCGCTAAGCCTTTTCTTTCACTTTGCACCTGGTTAATTTTATTGTGTTTTCTGCAGCAAAATAAGTGAAGTAGACAGGTATATCTGTTGATTTTAAGACAGATGTTTTCCTTGTGTATTTTTTCTTCCTAGTTCTGTCTTAGGAAAAAAACCCCAAACACATATTATCATTCTTTATTCAGCATTCAGGAGGAGCTGTTTAACTCGCCTGGAAAAGGGGCAAATTTAGGATGAAAATGGGGAAACATGAATCAAAAACACAGGGAGTGGCTGTTTTCTTGGCAATTTTGTCACAGTTGTGCTGGGTTTCAAACAGAAGCCCAGGAAACAGAGATCCTGCAGAGATTGCAGAAGATGCTGGAAGTGCTCTGACATGGCAAAACCCAGGTCAAGGCAGAGACACACTCATGGCACAGCAAAATCTCTTTTAAACAGTAAACCAGAACAGTAAATTTTCAGCATTTCTACTTCCACCCCCAGGCAAGGGAAACAATCTTCATTATGCTGAAGAGTAAATAGAGGCAATCTCAAGGAGACCTTTTACAGAAGCAGCAACAAAGTGTTGTGTGAAGCAGGGCTGGGGTTCTGCACTTTTGGGACCAGGCTTGGTTCAGCAAGGGGGAAAGCAGCAATATCTTTATTTGAGCTCTCCTGTTTCTGGGCTGCAGGGAAATTGCTATTCATCAAAAGAGTCTGAAGTCTCACATAGAGCATCTTCAATTACACCCCAGCAGAGAGCAGGTAAAGTGCAAGACAGATATGGACCTGCTGGAGCGATTCCAGAGGACACCACGGAGATGCTCTGAGGCCTGGAGCCTCTCTGCTCTGAGGAAGGGCTGAGGGAAATCTGAAATCTTTCCACCTACCACTGTATTCCCCACCTTCTCTTGGACTGTATGTAGAAATGTGGACCATTAACAGAATATCATGTGTCAGAAGAGACCCAGCAGTCTCAGAATTCTAATAAAGGGCCCAATGAAGAATAAAGAGCTGCTGCAAATGCAGAAATGCCATCCCTGAGTTATGAAGTCCCTGCAGTACAGCCTGCCTGGCTTTCAGCTCCTGATGCCCACCAGCAGTGACACAGCCCAGGAACTCCAGCCCCTGACACACCAGTGTGGGGCTTCCCTACCCTCCTGTTTATTGCATGAGAGCACAGACATGGAGAGACATTCCCACCAGAGACCAGCCTTCCAAAGTGCCTGCCTGTGCAGATCCAGAGAAGATCTGAGCCTCATCCCTGGTATTTTATTTCAAGTGTCTTTTCTGTAGCTCCTTCCGCTGTAGGTTAATGAAGACTTAAGCACTCAGTCTCAGCAGCACTGATGTAAAACGGCTGCTTATTGCCTGTTCCATCTCACTGACTTTTATTGTGATACTTAAACCAAAATGGTGAACTATTACACTTCATAGCCTGAAAATAAAAGCAGAATGTTAAAAAGCAGAGGCTATAACCTCTGATCCAGTCAAAATTGCTCTAAACATCTAAGGCTCGTAATCTTGAGACAACTCAGCTCCACGGGGACAGGGAAAGGCATGGATTATCATCCACAGCATAGGAGGGGACTTTAATTGTAATGCTACAATTTTTATTCCTGCCATGCTCAAAGATAACAGGAGAAATCCTAAGCCAGCGTGTGAAAAAGCTCAGCTCCATTGACTCCAGTGGAGCTAATCCAGTTTACACCAGTGGGAATTTAGCCCATTTGCTGGAAGGTTTGAATAATCTGCAGCAAACAGGAGATAATGGTTCTTCTTTTCTTTTGACCACATTAAGAAGCCGCTGGGGTGATGGCAGCCAATTTTCCCTGTTTCCAAAGGCCCACCTCTTCTGCAAATCATTACAACTACAAACACTGCATTTCCAATTCTGCACTTTACAGGAGCCACTTGGGCAGTAAAAAATCCATTTTTAGAGCCAGGAGGTCCTGGGGTCAGATCCACGGTGGCTTGGGCACAGGAATCAAATAGGAGAAGGGAGAGGGTTGGCTCTCAGTCAGATTTTCAACTTCCTGATCTTGGGGAGAGCCAGAGGCCAGTTGAAACTGGCTCGGTTTAGAGGAGAGAAGGGACTGCTTTTTGCTGTACCCTCACTCCTTACACACAAACAAGTATGTTCTGTTAATTTTGATATAACATGGTTTTTAAGGACCTACCTTAGATATATCCAAGTCAGCCAAGGTGGATTTAAGTTCCATATTCTAACACACTTCCCACCCAGCCAGTGGAAAAGCATTATTGAACCAGAACAGCCTGTAAGGACACCTAGAGTAACAAAAATTTACCAAGTAGCCACACATTTCTTATGGAGAACCCCAACAGTTAAAGGTGACACTATTCAGAGTTTCTGGTATTACACAGAGTGAAAATTCAACATAGTTAAGTTGCAAAGATGAAATAGTTTGAGGGATTTCTGCTTTGGCCCCCAAAGCACGTAAAATTGGTGCATTCTGACAAAAGGAGCCTGTTCATGTAGAACCTGTAGACACTTCAGAGCTCGTCTTTCTGCTTTTGGTTTCCTCCCTGGTGAATCTGAGCAGGTTGCTGAAAGCCCATACCTTTGAGAGAACTAGAAAAGAGAAAAGGCTCATGAAATGATCTGCAAAATTAGACATGACAGCCATTCAGGAGGTCCCTGTTCCCCTAAAACAAGTCTACTAAAACAAGGAGGCATTTGGGATTGGAGCAAAGTCCCAAGGACCTCTGCTAGACCATGGCCAGGACCCTGGGCTAACAACAGAGAAGATTGGCTTCCATAGAGAACATCTTTGCAAGCAACCCTGGATTAATGGGACACTGGGAATTTATCCAGCACTAAGTAAAATAAAAGAGATAAGATTTTTAAGTGACTCACTGTTTGGAGAGTCTTTTGGGGTACACAAGTCAAGACACCTCAATCTGTTAAGGAGCATAGGAGGGACCCAACTTCCAAGAAGAAGCAGATTTAAGGATAACAGATTTACATATCAGGTTCTTTAAAAGCTGCCTCAAGGTAAGAAATAAAAATAACACGATGCAAAATAGGTACTGCCTAGGTACTACCGAGGCAACCTACAGTCTATATTTGCTATTGAAAAGTCTTGTTTAAGGTCAGTAGAATCCAAAGCAATTCACTCCAGTGCACAGATCATCTGAGGAAGTTCTGGCTAGAGGAAGCTGAAGGTGCAAAGCGCTTGCAAGTGTTCAAAGAGGGGTTGGAAAACCTCTTGGACAAAAAATACCCCTTGAGGTTTCTTAGAAACACATGCTCAACAATCAAAACAAAAACAAAACAAAAACAAACAAAAAACCCAAAACAAACAAACAAACAAAAAAAACAAAGAGAAAAGTGTAATGAAATGAAACACTTTATTGTAGATAAAGATAACATTTATAGCTCAAGAAGCACCTGAGTCATCAGATCCTGGGAGAGTTCTGTGGGGAAGTTCTCCCATGCCCCCTTAAACTCCTGCTATCCATCCACTTTAAAGGAGAGGATATTGGGCTAAGCAAGCCTTGGTCGTAATCAGTGCAGATGTTTTGCTATCCTAATGTTCATATGTCTGAACACCTTTATGGAGGTGAGAATTTACAGAGCTCTTGATGACTATGAAGATGGAACTGGTCTGTACTTGGTACTTTCTTTCTAGACTTTGCAATGATCACGGGTTTTTTTCTACTTTAAAAAGAAACAAGATTTTAAGGAACTCAGTCCAGCAACTTGGCCCCTCAAATGCAGAAAAAAAAAAAAAAAAGGCTTTGGAAATACCTAAAAATAGATGCCATTAAGGAGATAAAGCAGTTTGATAAAACACAGTAGCAGCTTTACCTCTATGAAACAGCAAAGCCAAGAGAGATCTAACTAATGCATCACAGCTCTGTAGTTCCCATTCCCAGGAACTGATCACCCCCAAATCTTCACAGCATCCCCAGGGGACAAGGGAGCACTATTATTCCTTTTTCAGAACCAGGGAAGTGAAGCACAAGTAGAAGAAGCCATTTACCCAAGGTCCCACAGGAAGCCTGCAGTGCACTGCAGCATTAAAACTGAGACTCCTTATTCCTGGACAAACACTGGTGCCCCGAGGCCAGCCGGGCTCTCAGCAGCAGAGTCCAGCTCAGCCCTGGCTGAATTGCTTTGCTTCCCCCTCCTTGGAGGCATCCCCGGCTGCGCCGAGCGTTCTGTGACCTGCTGCCTCTCCAGCCACGGCTCAAAGCCAAGGGAATTCAGTTCCCCTCTTGAAATCCACTCTCTCTCTCATGATAATGAGCACTTTAATCCATCAGGAAAATGTAGAGCTTCTTGGCGCCGCTTTTTATTCCTGATCTGTGTTTTCTCTCTCTCTCTTTTAGGTTAATTTATCTGATTACATGCAATGCACTGCGGCCGTGTTAAGGTACCAGTCGAGTTTCCACTTGGAGGCTTGGAGGAAAGATTACCATTAAAACGTGACTTCCATCCACTCAGCTGAAATTACTATTGATTGCCAAAGAAAAATATTTGTGCTGTGAAGCTGGGAGCTATGATGTTGAACCGTATTAACATAATGTTAGCATAGCTACGGGTGTTTAGTGGCACGCAATCAGATTTGAAATGAACGTTGATTATAGATTGAGATTAATGTTCACATATTCATAGGAACACAATGAAAAGAGCAATTTCCTTTCTACTACAGATCAATGGTTTCCCCATTCAATTATACAGCTGTAATAATTGCATTATGCGGAAATATTTCTTAATGGCTTATTTCATTCTTTCTGTTTGCCTGTGTGAGTGTGTGTGTGTGTGTGTGTGAGACAGACAGAAAGAAAGCTCTTTTGGACTTGTACTCATGCATGCATGTGTGAAATCTTTTGTTGGTGGCACTTGCCAAAGCCTGCATCCAATGCAAAATACTTTAATTACTAGTGCAAATGCATAATCTTTGGCTGAGCTAATACTCTCTTGGCATTTTCCCACTATTCTCTTTATTCCCCAACAGAGCCCTCCGATTCCTCTTCTTGTTTAAGGTTTTAACAGCTGGATTCCTCTGCACAGCAGAAATGATCGGTGTGTGGCTCTGAATCCCCAGCATTGCCCCAAATGGCACCACCACAGCCAGAGACTCCTTGCTGGGTTCATGCTGGTGTGTCCCACTGATTTAGCACGAATAGAAGCTGGAGTTTTGGGAGCGTTGCAGTCTGGCACAGCTGAAACTCCTTATTTTCTTACTGCTGTCCATTCACTCACAGCAGAAGCAAAAGAGTAGTTAAGCAAAATAATTTCCTATGAGCTTCCAACTTTGTTCTTATTCCTCAGAGATTTGGGCTCAAATTAAAAATGAGGCCTTGAATAGTGAAGGCACATCTGCAGAAATAGGAAACAACTCCTAGACATCCTATTTTATCTTACAATCAAGGCAAGACAGGATACCTTCCGAAGGGAAATCTGGTAGTGAATGGAGATTAACCTCAAAAGCACCTAGGGGATGAGGGCAGAAGAACCTTCTCTTTCTATTTCACTGCAATGCTCCTTGAAGGGGCTCTTTTCTCATTTTCATCAGAATAAAAGTTCCCACTTATTTTTTATTCTTGATAAAGCATATTAGCTCAGATGTACTCTCCTTCTAGGAAGGGAGCACCTTCATTTCCTAGTTTGGTGAGTCAGCAGCCTAGAGGAGAACATGTCTTACAAGAGAACAGATTTACCTTCCAGGAGGGGTTCATATGGTGGTGTGAAAGAAGAAGTTTTGCATAGGAAAAAGCCTCATCCCTCAGAGAAAGTCAAGCTGTAAGAAAATAAAAGAATAATATCAGGAGCTGATGGAGCAGCTCACAGTACATTACTTGGCTCAGCTTTACGGGATGTCCTGTCGTTGAACCTTTTGACTTCAGATGGCCTGAAAACATCCCTGCAGAGATATTTTGCTGGACAGCAGTGCTGCCTGCAATGCGTGTGCAGAAGCAGATTCTCCAAGCCACCTCTCAAAGGAAGCCTGCAACATTTCCAAGCTCTGTATCAGACACGTCCTACAGATCGTATTGCTGGCAATGATCAAAACTAACAGGACAATAAAAAAATTCCTAAGGCACACTTGAGCACTGCATTTCAGAGGTTGTTCAACTTTAGGACTGAGGGTCTTCTGGCTGTAAACCCTTTCTGCTGACTCTGCTCTTGGCATTAGCAGTAATTTTGAGAAGTTGTACCAGTTGTCATGTGAGAGCTGCACCGTGTATTTAAACTGTCTTGACTTCCCCAGGAGAGTTCATTCTTTTCTCTATGGAAAAAGTTTCTGACAACACAGCACAAAGCTGTTCCTCAGCATGGTATGGATTATTACATCTGCCTTACATTGCAAAGTCATTGAGGTAAAAAATTAATTTTTGTAGGTTTTTTTTTTCCTTTCATTTTCTTCCCAGAGCATCCAGAAAAAAAGGCATCACATTTTGTTATATTCTACATTTCACTCCACATTGTAGGAGAGTAACACAAACTGTGGGCAGCTTAGAAGCAGGATTCAAAGACAGATGTCAAACCAGTTTTAGCTGCTGTTGAAGAAAACCCCACCTCAACTCGATATGTTGAAGGAATTACTAGACAGGGCTGACAAGAACTGCAGAGTCACTATTCCCCTTTTGGTGCTGAGTCATCAGACGGTAACAAGAGAGTGAGAATGAGGCAACATGATCCACTCATTCAGCATTTAACTGCCCCCCTTTTTCCCCTTTCCTCAAAGTTTCACATCTCTGTTCATATGCCTCAGTTATTCAGAAGTCACATGGAGGGACAAGCATGTTTCAGCTCTCACGCGCAGCTTTGCTTCTGAGACAAGAGAGTTTCCAAAAATGTGGTACATCTTGCCTGGAGGAGAAATAGATGGAAGTAATCATTGCTTTTATTAAACTAAGTATGTGGGCTTTTGAGAAGTGGGATAAGAGGAGTTAAAAGAATGGAGAATGTGGAAAAAACAAAATAAGTTTGATAAATCCCAGTGAACAGAACACAGAATTCAAAGGCTATGATGTTTAAGATTTTGAAAACTTAGCAATTTTCAGAGTGTATTTCTGAGGCCTGTAGGGGAACTTTGTTTTCAGAAAAGACATTTTAGTTTTCCAACTTCTCATTTAACAGAATAACAAATTGTTAAGGCTGTTCTGAAGGATGGGTTATTTTTTTGTGCTTCAGTCACTCCCAACAATGTGGTTCAGTCTCTTCTGGCTGAAACCCACCTGAAAAATAGCAAATACTTCTGTTTGTCTGCTACTATAATTTACTGTGAGTGTTCAAGGCAGATATTCTTCAGCATTCCTTAGGAAGGAAATTATTATGTAAATTATTAGATCACAAAGGCAGTAAAAGCTGAAAAGAGCCTAATATGTCTTTACAAATAAATTGCTGGAGAGAATCACAATACAGACAATTAACAGAGGACAGAAAAGTTGAGCATTTAAAAATCTTCCATTTAAAAATTTAAAAATCTGTCCCAGACTTCCCTTTGAAGGTCCCTGGACCTCTTTAGAAACCTAGAGAGGGCTTCATCTCACCTGACTCCAGACAACTCTAGTGTGGGCAACGGTGTGATCCAGTCATCCATGATTCATTTATGGCTGAGTCAATGGAGAGAAGTAGGGATTTGTAAATCATAATTAATGACCAATTTTTGTCAAGCACATCAAGACAAATGAATTGTTCTTCAGAACTGTTAAATGTTAACCATAGTCTGTAGGAGAACTTACACAACTGACTCATATGGAGGTGTTTAGACATTTCCATTTTATGTATCTGCAGTGAAAGTTTGGAAAAAGTGAATCTCCACTTTTCCTAAATAACAGAAAAAATAGAAAAATCTCGGTATTTGTATCAGCACAGATAGCAGTAACAATTTTTTCTTATCAAAAAATATCTGAATGTTTAAAATTATAACAACATTTAGTAGCTAATTAGCATCTCTTTCTTCTCTTTGGCAAAAAATAATGAAGCAGAATCTGCTAGAGCCTTGTTCAACCACAGGTTAATCTGAAATCACATCTTACTGGGTGGGAAACATAAAGAAATGCTTTGTTCACTAGCGTATTTTCTACAGATTTCCTGAGTAGCCTATAATTTGGCCTAACACTTTACCTTGTAGATGTGGAAGCACATGGCATGACCTTCTACTTCTAATGGCCTTCAAGAAGCTGAAGTTGGATTATTTGGGGTCATGGGTAGCAACTTAGAAGTCATAGGTCAAATTCAAAACCATATTACATCTCTAGAAAAAATAACCTTTCCAATAGTTTATGGCATGACCTCTAGCTCTGGTAAGTCTGTGAGGGCCTCTTGTCCTCCATTCACACATTCATGTATTCAAGATCTCCTCCTCAAATGTGAAGAAAAAGTTCTTTCACCTTGATTGCTACGATAGAATGCTTCTTTTTTTCCTTTCCTTAAGGATAATTGTAGTTTTAGAAACACTATTCATATTAAATACTTTTCCAGGAAAGCTGATTTTAATCATATGCATGAGTTCCACCAGTGCTGCTCCACAGAGTCCAACAGAAATATCATACGAGATCAAATAAGTCCCTTTTGGGGACAGATACACTTTAAGGAGTGGCATTGATATCCAATAGGTGTCTTAATTTACGACATATTTAATTTTGTGCATGACTACTACAGATACCTTTGTGGAGGAGTGAAAATCCATGTTTTAATGTTCTGTGTTCACAGGATTTGTTCATTGTTAGGTTCTGGCTTGTGCAGGTGTACAAGTGTTCATGACTGCTCAGAGCAGCATCACCACAGTGAAAATTAACATTCAGTTATCAGTGAGGCAGGCAGAAGGGCCAAAAGGTCTGGAGATACCCTGGAACCCAATTTGTGTCTACCCATTTACTTACCCTAAAGCAAATTTCTCAGCAAACTAGACCTGCCTTCCCTGGGACAACATCCTCAAACAAACAGTGATGAAGTTTCTTTCTGCCCACTGGCTCAGTCCTTTCAGGAAACAACATGACTTTGTTGTTCTCTACAGCACCACAAGCAGAGCTTGGCCAATGCCAAATGCATTTATATTTACAAAAGTAACAAGATGAATTGTGACAAAACGAAAGTGGAAGGAACTTGAACAAAAAGACTTAAAATAAAAGTCTTTATGTTGTCTAACACTGTTACACAGACAAATATAGTTTGTCATGTCTCTGAAACACCAATACATTTCCAGAGCAGTAATATGTGATATCAGATATTAATATTTTAATAGTAGTTCAAAGAACAACTAAAAAATGTCCCAGTGTTCAAAGATGTTACCTGTCAGAAAATAACTTATTTTACAACTTGAATTTCTCCTAGCTTAATCTGGGAAGCTGATGGGAGAATTGTAATTCTCAGTTGTGTGTAATACCTTTCATGTCTTTAGGAGACCACCAAGCAAGACTTGTGAATCTATGTCTTGTGAAAGTTGAGTTATTTTCAAAAGGAGTGTAAACACAGCACATTTGAGGAAGTGAATCTCTATTTGCATCAAAGGCAACGCACTTTTTGTTTGAGAGGGAGAAATATATTGTTTAATTTTTTTTTTTTGAGGTACATCTAAAAATGGTGCTAGGAGCTGCATCTGCTGAGGAAGCTGGCATCCAAGGGAATTTGTCTTCTGCGCTCCTGGCTGGAGCTGAATTTTGTCTTTCAGGCTCATTGTTAAAGCGTACTGAAACACTTGTCTCTTCCATGGATTAACAGAAGTCTATAAATTTGAGAGTTCCATATATATCACACTGGATTCATTGCTTGAACCACTGTTAACCAGAATGCCTTGAGTAGGAATGTCCATGAGGTATACATTTCCATATAGAGATAAAATACATCTATATTTTTCTCTTTAACATTTTTTAACTTTCCACTTTACAGTCTTTAGCCTTCATATGACATGCTAGAAGGAAAACTTACTGTTTGGAAAATAGCAACCTGTTTTTAAGAACGTGTGTGCTGTAGCATGCTCTGCTAACGTGGCTCACAGCTCTGCTGTTGCTTCTTTGCACTGATATCCCCTGCCCCTCGGTGTGGATATTCAAAGCCTCAGTGTCAGCTGTTTTTGTGTTATGCTGATGAAACAAATCCACGTCTTTCTTGTATCCACAATAAGAAAAAAAGGCAGGTTCCTTTTCTGGGCACGTTTTTCCACCAAGCTCTGCTAGTTTCCTTCTCAGTGGAAGAATACAATCAGGAACTCCCAAGTGTTGTCCTGACTGAAGGGAACCTACCTCTGCCTGTGGCTCAGAGCTGGGAAAGGACTTGTGAAGCACAGCTGTACAAGTCTGTGGGACTGCTACAGTGCTTAGGGGTAAGTGCAGACAGTTTTGGGAGGTGCATGATTTGGAAAAGCCATGCTGAGCAGTGTTTTGCAGGAAATCCCAAGCTTACACCCAGATGAAGACAGACTGTGGCTTTTTACTGCCATTTTTGCATTCCAAGAATGAGGAAGAGAGCCCTGATGGGAAAGAGGATGAAAAATTCAAGTAAGAGACTTTACAGCAGGTCAAAACTTTCATCATCACTGGTTAGCATTACAAGAAAGCAACCCTTGTGCTGGGTAGTACCTTGTAACTGGAAGGGCTTATGTGTCACGCTACATTGAAATACGCAAACACTTTTCACCTCAGCTCAGTAAATTCTTGGCATCAATCACAACCGCCTCCTTCTTCACCTGAAGTGGTTTACACAAAACTGCCCATAATTCACTCTTTCTGAGGTTCCCTGGCTCAATGAACCAAATCAAACCATTCCAGCAGGTTGCAGCAGGCTCACTGCTCCTCTCCTCCCCCTCACCATGGGCAGCAGGAGGTGAGTACAACAGCACTTGCACACCCCATCAGTATGAACTGGCCTCACTCTTCATTCTGTATTTGAAATTACAGATTCACCCTCTTCCCTTTGTCCCCGGCTGGGTCAAAGCCATGCCAGATGTTGCTTTGTTCCTCTATAGCAATATTGCTGCTGCCCTCTGTGTGCAGGTGTTGGGCTCAGAATTGCCAGCATCAAACCACTTTCAACATTTTATTCTCTCCCATACAGTCCCTCCTATCTCCCCCATCCAATATGCAGTTATCCAAACTCATGCTGAGTCCTCAGGATCCATGGATTAAAGAGAGTGTCGTAGTACAGACTGCTGTGCTAGCACAGGCCTCTGCACAGTTCAGCTTCTTGCTGCAGTGGCCAGGCCCTCTTACGCTGGAAATTTCATCTTCCAGTTACAGGAATTGGAGAGCTTCAGAGCCTCCTTCTCCAGCAGAAATGTAAAGGAGAATGAGTGCTGTGATTGTTTCCTGACACCTTCTAGCTGTGGGCCAAGGATTTCTTAGAGCAAAGCATCAAAGCAAAGGGCTGAGTTGTAATATGAGGGGGTATTGAGGAGCAAGATGATATTCTACTTTCCCTCCTTCCTTCCTTCCTTCCTGGGGATTCCTGGCAGTTAAGCTGAGCTTAGAAACATGGAAAGATCAGGAAGCTATTTGAGTGGATGAGGCCTCTGGCATGTACACTTCAGTCTGGTGAGCACCTTGGTGAGTGCTTTGCAGTGTGGGAGGTTCCATGCTGAGACCAACAAGTCTTCCAACCCTTAGTGCTATTCTGGCTCAGATGGAAGCCCCCATCTGTTAATATCCTCAAGAATCTACCTGCATAGCAGGATCATCCTTGGATGTGAAGCTACAGCTGATCAGATGTTACTGGCTCTTCTTCAGCAGGTGGAAAACAAGAGGGTTACTGAGTGTGGAAAATTCCTTCCTGAAAACTGTATCATTGTCTTGAGAGTGGGAAGCGAAAAAAAAAGCAAGGCAAAGAGCAAATACATCAGTCCCTACTGCACCTAAAGACTGGCCTTGGTTTACAAGTGAGAATGAGATTTATGTTATCAGCCTGCTCCTTCAATGATCGTTTGCTGACAATGCAAACCCATCACTTAATGGAGTATGACTGGCAATCCCCACCGAAGAAAGAGCTCTGATTGGAAAAGCAGAGCTTGATTCAGGTCAGGCTTGAGGTACGCACCCAAAATACTGAAGGCAATGAGAAGAGGATCAGCACAGAGAGAGGCACTTGCAAGTAATTTAATCAATTAATTTAGCCTGTTTCTTTTTCTCCCTGCTTGTAAAGTGTTCACGGGCTGATTACAATTTCTCCAAATTTATTTCTTATTCAAATTTACTCAATAGTGTCTTTTGCACTTTTAAAAATAAATAATATTGACTGATTACAAACAATTCTCTGTGAGGACACGCTGTTCAGTATGCAAAATATGGTCTGATTTAGCTAATGACTTGGTCACATGGACCACACAACATCATTGCTCTTCTACAAGTGACAGCTATAGATCTTGCAAGTCAGGAAGAAAATCAGAATTTGTCAGTGGTACAAGCACTAAGGGAATAGGATCTGATAAACAGGTTAAGGGCGTTAGAAACTTGGAGCATCCTAGAGGAAAAATCAGCCTTCCTGAGATTTGCTGGCTGTGTGTAGAGTTTATATTTAACTTTCTTTCCTTCCCTATCTCAGACAGTGGTCTACAGCAGAAAGACAGAAAGGCCCTTTAATCTTTGTATGTCCTAACTAGTTCCAAATCTTTCAAATTTGCAGAATGGAAACTGAGGGAAAGAGAAGGAACATCCAGGATACAGTAAAATCTTGGATTTACCTTTTTGCTGTCCAACCAGCATGTTCTCAGCCACAGTGGAAAGGATTCTGCTTTGCTGTTACTACAAGCCAACAGCAAATTTTCTACAGCCTGGTGGAAACAAAAACACACACAAGAATTGTGACTGAGAGACAAAATGTCATCTCAGTGCTTATTCTGAGCTGAGGAATTCTACACCAAAACCATTCCCACAGGTCCTTGAAGTCTGTGTCTAGTTCAAAAAGCACGGACAAGTGGAGGTCACAGGAGGGACAGAGCATTCCTTCTCTCCGGTACATGGAAGGGTGCAACTGCTGATTCCCCAGTGCCAGAGACTGCTGTGAAAGAGTTAAATCACCGTTTGTCAGGAAAGACATCCACTGAATTAATGCCACTTTGTGGTCAACCCATGGCCCAGACAATCTCCCAAGCTTCCTTCCAGTTCTTTCTTTGAGACTGGTAACAACATAAAAAACCAGATCCCCAAATCCACCTTGTCCAGGTCCTGCCCAAAATCCAATTTATTCCAGGCTTCCACCTCCTGAGACTCTTCCAAAAAGAGGATAACCCAAGTGACTTTTGAATGCAGCCACTTGTAGCTCATCGTTTACCTGGTTCCGTGCAAGTGAAAGTCAATTACCTCAAATATTTGCATGGCACGACACCGGGAAAAGGTGTGAGTGCAGATCATGCAAACCAAACTGGTATTTGAGCCAAGACTGCAGTGTCATTTCATCTCATGCAGCATCACCAAGGCCTAAGCAGAGGCTGCTCTGGCCTAATCTGAAATGCAGGACTGGAATTAGATTGAAATATGGGGGAAAGTGTGGAAGAGCAGCCCTGAGGGGCCCTGCAGAGCCATGTGGGGCTGGCTGCACAGCCCTGCCTGCACGGGGGAGCCTCGGGGGCTTCTGCTCACTGCAGGGCTGTTCTTTAACTTTACATTAAAGCCAAATTTAGCAACACAAACAATATGATGGTGTCATATGGCAAAAAGCTCAGAAGCTGCGAATCCACAGTGCTATTACCAGGACAGGGGTATTTCAAGGCAGCTGTTAAGGTGTAGGAGTGTGTACATGCATGGAAATCCAAGTGGAATTCTGAATGGTAAGAAACATGCTTTCTCTTCTAAAAATGCACCTCCCGCCCCCATTTTTTTTGCAGTTTCACCCTATTGTCACATTCTACTCCTTCCACTACTTTCACCTTCCAAAGAAAGCAAACATGTCCCATTTCTAGCAAAATGCTTACTCAGTGCCCGTCTTCCCAGTGTTAATGGCTTTCTCAGATGGAAGATGTTGTCCTAGGAAAGAACCAAATGAAAAAAAATAAACAATTAATGGGCAGGATTCATTGTTTTTTACATTCCTTAACATTTGACTTTCCAGATTGGCAGTACCACGGGAAACCCGACACCGGGATAAAGAGCAGTGCATGTGGTGAATGTGAGGGACAAATTTTGAAGCTGTTATTCAGGTAAGTGAGAGCTGAGAGGTTTTTTTTTTCTTTTGTTCCTTTTTTTTTCCTTTTTTTTTTTTTTTCTTTTTCAGGCAATGATTTTAAAGCACACAACATCAAGTATATAATAAAGAGAATTTTTGGGCTATTACTTTCCAGCCTTGACTGTCAGACTTCACAGCTGTTCCAAATAGCACTTTAAAATGTCTTAGCTGTATAAGTACATGACACCTCAACCTTTCCCTTGTGGACTAAACTGAAACCTAGTTTGACTAAAAATATTTATTTTTATTTTAGTATTTTCAATTATATATTGGCCAAAGGAAAAAAACTAAACAAACTAGCCATCAATTCACCTTTTTGTCATTTACAATGATTTTTTTGCTATCTGATTATATTTTCTTAATTAATCTCTCTACATATTAGCTGTTCTTTATTAAAGGTAAATTTGTAGAGGACGAAACCATATAATAGAACCATGTTATAGTGAATATCACAGTAAAACCTCAATAAGCATAAGTGTTTTCTTTTGTTTTAGAAATCAATGGACATTTAATTAATATGGGGCAAGAACTCTTGCAGTTAGAAGAATCCCTTCAGATTAAATGAAATGATTAACACATGTTAAATGAGAACACAGATACTTTGGAATAATTTCAGAGTTCTCTACAAACAAGGATGAGCTGAAATATTCCCTTCTTTTCCAGCATGGTGCAAATTTTGGCGCTTTGTCCCCAGCATCCTCCTAACCTTGGCACTCAGACATCCACTCAATAAAAAGGCAGAGGACTGCTCAGAGGTTCAAGGAATGCAAACTCTTGCCATTTCCTGAAGAATTAGGCAATTCTTCCTGGCAATAGCTGGTAGTTACCAGAGACTGTGTTTGTTGAAGGTTGGAACAACCCATATGAGTAAAAACCTCTCTTCCCATGAGCACGGAGTGAACTCTGACACACTAAAAATCCTTAAGGATTTTCCAAATTTTCACTCCTTCTGGGTGCTTAATTTGAATTTAGGTTGTCCAGCCTGTCTGTCCATCCAGCCCGTGATCCTGGGAAGCCTGCTGGTGCAGACATGACCCTCCAAGAGAGACTGCTGAAGTCACTTACAGGATGTCACACAAACAGATATTCCATGGGAGCTTGGTGCCTACGACTGACACTTTATTGATAAGCCTTGTTTTTAATTTCTCTCTTTTTCACCCCAAGGAAATCTAAGAATATTTTCACACATTTAGAGTTTCCAAGAAAATGTTAAGGCAGCATCAAATATTTGGGAGAGGAATTAAGGAAGATTTATACAAGACAAGCCAGTAGTAAGACTGATGAGAAAAACAGTGCTGAGAGAAGGAATATTTCTGGGAATCCTAGAAATTCCCATTTTTGCTATCATTACATGGCATGTATCATGCCTACATTGTTACACTTGTATGTTAAATAAAGGGAGTGTGCTAAATAAATGCACTTTTCAGGTAAAAGTAATGCATGTCCTTTATTGTGGTACTCTGAATTCTTCAGCATAGCAAGGCCCGGGTAGACCTGCCCATAGAAGTTGTGGGTGCATCATCCCTGAAAGTGCTGATGGATAGGTTGGACAGGGCTTGGAGCAACCTGGTCTAGTGGAAGGTGTCCCTGCCCATGGCAGGCGGTTGGAATGAGATGATCTTTAAGGTCCATTTCAATCCAAATCATTCAATAATTCTATGATTTTTTGGAGGGAAGAAAATAATCCTTGCTTTCATGGGCCACAAAGAGCATTGATACCATAAAAGGAAATAATTGACTTTATTATTTTTTAAATTGTTTTGAATTACTAATTATAAATGGTGACTATAGGGTTTGATGATTTAGGGGGTGGAAAAATGTTCAAGTTCCTCTTTCTCCCCTGCTCCAAGCTGCCTGAGACGACAGCATCCCCTCTCCACAGTGCTTTGTGCTGTCGGGGAGAGGCTGGGGATCCAGCATCCTTAATCGATGCTTCAGAGAGGGATGGGGACGAGGGGCTGGGGGGTACCAGCACAAGGAAAGAGCAGAGCTGACGTGGATGGATGGCATCGTTTGTGGCAGGACTGAGGGCTGCACACGTCAATCCTGCACCGACACTGTGCAAGAGCAAACCCCAAGATTATGGATAGGCTGGGGAGTACAGTGCCTGGATATGGACTTTATCAGAGAGCAAGCTGGAGATTAACCTCCTGGCCCCCTAATCAGGACTGTGCTTATGCACCATCTATTACCAGAGCTGGGCAGGGTGGGATGGGGAGGAGGAGACTCGAGCCAATCTCACCACAAGCCGCTCTGTGTCCTGCTGGAAGTTTTGTTTTGCTTTCTTCATTGGATTCTAGGGTAAGAATTCTTGGAGCCTTTATTTATTGCCAAGCGGAACCACTGTGTGACTGTGGAAATACCTGTCGCCTAATTAAATTGTCTAGAGAGGAATTTTGGAAAGCGCTTCTAATTCAGGAGCTTAATTTAGGCTGGACCCATGCACTGCAGATTTCTGTCTTATTATTAGATGGAATTTTAATCACTGCAGATCTCCCCCCACCCCCAGCATTTTTTTCCTTTCTCCCCATCTCCTAACAACCTGATTCTGGCACAATTCCCTTCCCCTTTAACCCTCCTGAGCTAAAAATAATATCCTCTTGGAACTAGCCAAAAAAAAAAAAAAAAAAAAAAAAAAAAAAAAAAAAAAAAAAGGGGGGGGGGACAGGGGAAAAAAAAGGAGCAAGCAAGCACTGAACCAGAGATGTTTAATTAGCAGGAGTGAACTGGAGATGGGTTCAGCAATCATTTTACAGCAGCCTCTCTAGAGTCAGACCAAATACCCTGTGAGACAAACCCAGCTGACAGGTCCCAGAGGAAGGAAGGTGGCTGCTCATGAGGCACCTTAAGCCTGTAACAACTGCAAGATGCAGCCTCCATGTGCCTGGATTAAAACAAGAAAAAGATCTCGTGGTGAGCGCAAGGATGCTGTAAACAAATGGCCTTAGGTAAATGCTTCAGTCTGGCCAATTGCTCGGTGCACTGCTGCTCTTCCACAGTTAAATTGCAGCTTTCCATGTAATTGCTCAGAGAAAGGAGACACCGGGCACAGGAGGGATGGAAGGAGCAGGGTGTGGGCAGAGGTGGTGCCCACACAGTCACAGAGCTGTCAGATGTCTGAAGCTGAGAACTCAAGCGTTTGCCTCGGAGAGGATCAAGCATGATCACACCTTTAAAGTACATTAAAACCCTCGGATGGGAAGCATTAAATATGGTCAAAACGAGTAGTCAAGCTCTTTCAGGCGGTGGCTGTATGTGTGCCCAGGCCCAAAGGTACCAGCCTCTGATCCTGACATCCATGCAATCCTCACAGGGAAAAACCCTGGAGTGGCTCCATGGCCAACCAAACATGGCACAGGCTGTGTGGGGAGGGAGAACTTTACCACGTCCAGTCACCTTGTACCTGCAGTGCTGCCACTGCCACCATGCACTGACCTTTCCCAGAACCTTCATTTTTCTTGCTGCAATCAGGTTTCATGAGGATTACAGGAAAACGAAGGAAATTTCTCTTGCTTAATCAAGCCTCTATGACAAAATTATAGCACACAAGTAGCTCTGCTCTAGCAGTGAGTTTGTTTGTGGACAGCACAACTACATTAAAGAGGTTTTTCTCAAGTAATTTGTGCTGCAGTGTTTTCCCTGTTTCTCGTGTGTTGCATCAGCTTCGGGCACCTGCCACTGCTCCTGCTGGAGTGCCCTGCAGCCACACAGCTCTGTGCAGCTGGGCCATGGTGAAGGAAAAGCTGGTCTACTCCAAGGATTGAAATTTGAGATTCTGTGTTTGGACAAAGATCAGAAACCTCTCTCTATCTCAGCAGTTGGATTTAGTCTGAATCCTCTCCTAGGATTCTCTTCCTGCTACAGAGAGAATTTCTAATCCCACTTGGGATTAGATTTGTAGGCCAAGGCATCACAACATCAATATTGATTTTAAACCCAGAGAGAGCAATAGAAGCCACAGAAAGAGAACAGGATAATGCATTGATCTATCGCCTTTTCAAGGCAGGAGCATCTGGAAATATATATACATCTATAGGTGTCTGTATTTATAGAGAAATATATCTATATTTAATACAAATAATACATAATATATTGTATGTTATATATAATATATAACTGGATTTATGCTTTCTTCACCTCTGCTTCTGCCCAAGACACACTGGACATGAGGTGTAATGACCAACTGACACCTGACCAAGGCAGTGAAGTTCTCCCAGTCCAGCCTGGGATCTGGAAACATATTTGCCAGCCTGAGCATATTATAGGTCACACCAGAATGACTGAAAGCATGAACTCTATCTGGCTAAAGATGTTCATTTGCATCCCTAAATTGAAACACTTTGATTTTGCAAATTTGTATTCACATGCACATATATACACACAGAAACCCCCTAAACTTTTGATGTCTTGTAACTTTGAATTGCCTTTTTCTGGTCAGCTGTATTTACCAGGCTGTATTTCCTGCCAGAACCATTAAGCATCAATCATTTGTTGTTTCATTAGTGCTGAAATGACTTTCTAATTGACTTTATAATTGTAGTTTAAAGCAACTTCAGCACAAGCTCAAAGAAGTCCTGTCTGTGTCCTGCCTTTCATCTGCTGTCACTGGAACTCAGTGAAGATGCCTTCAGCAGAATGGTATCAGACAAATCACTTGTTCATAGGATATTGCTTTGTCTTGTATTTAGCTTGATTTTTCTTTTTTATTCCAGGGTCTGATAATGACTTGATGTTTCTGCATTATGGGATATCTCTCTGATTATTATCTGGCCAGAAGCTAAAGCATCACACAGTGATTCAAGAAATACACCATGGGCAGCAGAGCTTCCAAAATGTTCTTGACACTTTTGAAGTCTCGGTAACACTTTTTGAATGGCCTCTTGTTTTCAGTCATTGTGCAAAGGCAGATTTTTTTTTTTTCTAATTAAATCTTATGTGCTCTACCCCAGGCCTGAATCTTTGGTGTGCCCTTGGTGCGAAGGCCCTGAGGCTCAGCAGGGCAGGGGCAGGCACCCAGGAGGAGAGGCACTGAGTGTGTTCAAGCTGAGTAACAGCCACCAACTCCTCCCATCATCCAGCTGGAGCAGATGGAACATCCGGGGAGCCCTGGCTGCACAGAGGGACAGGAAAGGGAAGCACGAGGGAATGCTGCTTCCCCCCAGCTAAAGATAGAAGGCAGAGTTCTCCTCTGCTTTTGGCTCAGGAACAGGAGGGGCATTTCCCCAGCTACTTCCCCTTATGTTGGCCCTACCAGCGTGGAAGGCACCAGGCTACAAAACCACAGAGGAAACAAATCTGCAGTGAGAACAGCCACGCTGCTAAAAATGCCAGAGGGAAGCAGTTTTGGCCAGGAGGCAACGCCTGAGGTGATGGGGGCCAGAGCTGATTTATTAAAAACCATGCCCAGGCCTTATGGGGTTGTTTCATGGAGACTTCAGCTGCCGGTAATGAATCCTTTTAAAGGGTTCCACGTCTCCATCACTGCCTTGGAGAGATCAGCATCCAGGGGACTGTTAACCCCAGCTAATCTCTAGTGCTCAGAAAAGTCCCCTCATTGAGGTCATTGTTGCTATTACGAGATTGTAATAAAAGAAATACACTTGATTGGTTTAAATGTGTCACATTCTCAGCTAGTATTGATAAAAATTTCAGTGTACTATGCTCAGGCCAGCTGCAATTCCCAAGTCATTATCTTGCTTTTCCAAAAACTCCTGTTGAATACTGGAGCAGAAATTAGTCTGGGTGATAGCATCAAAAACATCACCTTCTAACAGCATTATTGCTTAATTTGTGGTGGATGGGTTAGGTCTCAAGAACTGTTCCATGCAGGCACAGCATTTCTAGAGCCAAATTTTCCATGATAGAGCTTCTCCTGATTTTTCCCAGGGTGACAGGAAGCGCCGATCCCGGCACACACAGTCCCTGCTCCCCTCCTGTAGAGCAGCTCACGCTCCACAGCTCTGCAAGCTGAGCTGTTCACCAGAGTGTTCTCTGAAGCTCATCACAGCTGCAGGCAATAACCAGCTTCTGTGCCCAGGCCAAGGGATGCTTTTGCTTTCATTTGTCCCATCAGCACCCTCACAGTCCTGTACTCGTGGGAATCCTTCCGTCAAGCCGTGCCTGGTGGAGCCGCTCAGAGCAGCTCCACCGCAGAGAACCTACAGAGCAGCAGGGGCTCAAGGGGAGGCAGAAAGGAGAGGCAGCCCAGCTTGTCCCTGTCCCACTGCAGCCAGGCGTGAGGGACAGCTTCCTACCTACTACTGCCACTGAGTCTGAGATGGGGCCCAAAAATGTTTGGCTGCTGACTGAAAAAAGGGCCTTTACCCTGGTAACTGCTGTGATATGGAATATGCACCTGCCAAAATGAACAACAGCTAGTTTTTATCTTAAAGTGAGTCTAAAAAGAAAGCAGAGGCAAAAGTAAGGTGAGGGGATGAGGGTTGAGGCAATAAAAAGAAAGCAAGGCCGTTTTCCTCAGTAAAAATTTGCTGTTTTTTAGGCAACTCCACTTATCATTTTGTGGTATCTCCTGATTCTGATCAGCTTCCTGGGGATCCCACCTTGCACTCTTGATTAGATATAACCACTGCAATAATGGGTAATGTGCTGGGGTTAGTATGGGGCTCAGCTGGACACCTTTTTGTGTCCTATTTTAGTGCCCAGGCTTGGTGACCTTTGCTGTCTGAGGCTGTTGACCTGGCTGCTGCATGTCCATGCTTGTGAGCAGGAACCCCAAAAGTGCAGATCAGAGCAAAGGGGTTGGATAAACAGTCTGATTTCTACGCAGAGTAGCAGAGCTGACTGGTCAGCATGCAGGTGAATCAAAGCCCTTCACACTGCTGGCCATGCCCTCTGCCAACCCCAGTGCTGGTGACAGTCTCAGCCACCACCTCAATTCTCTGAGTAGCTTAAAAACAGGTTTTCTGCAAAGGGCTAATCCTGCCTGCCTGACTTACACAGCCCAGGTGCAGTGTTTGAAAACAATTTTTGGTTATGATACAAAATGTTTCCTCTCCAAAGCAAAAATAATTCCCTGGCAGGAGTCTGTTTTTGAGATCCATCCTCGTGTAGATCTCCTGCTTAGGTGGATTTAAGGGTAAAAGGAATGACACAAATTATCTGATAGGCCAGTCTGGAGCTGCTCAGGTGGTTTCTTAAGAAAAAGTTTTGCCAGAGGTCAGCATGGAGAGCAGGTGGCCTGGCGCCTTGAATTTCCAGGACAGGACTTGATGCCACTGTGGACTCAGAGCAGGAGCAGAAGGTCTCCTGTCACGTCATCACTCTGGCACTTCTGAATTGCGTCTGAATATATTGACAGTTTGAACAGTGCCAGCTGCAGTGGTTTTATCAGCTATTTCCTGGAATTTGAAATTAATGTGAAGTTTAAAGTTCCTAAAAGTCAGGAGAGTCTAGATTTTCTCTGCCACTTTCATCAAATCAGACAAAAAATTGGATCCAAATATATCATGACCCTCTTATCTTGAATAAACTCAAATGAACTAAAACTTATTGTATAAAAATCTTGAGTACATCAATTTATTGCTAATCTTGGCGAAGCTTAATTTTGGATAGTTTAATCTGAATTGTCAGCTTACATGGACCTCTGATACCTACAGGTTTGATTCCATGACTTCAGGAAAGCACAGCAGACAAAAAATGGGGGGGAAATAGTCTCTCACGCTCTGATGAGCTGAGCAGAAGCAGAACTGACTGTCTGCTGTGGTCTCATTGACATCTGTGAGCATTCAGGTGAACTCGGGGATTGATCTCTACTCACTTCAGCGCAGGGCTGAGCCCAAGACAGACACTCCTATAACTGGCTGGTGCTGCCTCTCATTGCCTGTCACCACGAAAAACACAATGTGCATTCCAGATCAATGTAAAATATAAAGCTGCAGCTTGATTTATGCAAATGCATTCGATTTTATGCAAATGTACAACTGACCTTTCTTTGGTTGAAGTAGGTTGGCAGGTACAGGCGTTCGAGCTCGAGTGCAGAAAAAATGAAAAGGTGTCTGCATTATGCAATGGAGTTTTCTTCAGAGAACAAATATCTCTGGTTTCCTACAGCAAAGGCTACGTGATGGAATATTTTGTGAACATTTCTTGAAGTGAAATCTCCAAATCCTTGCAGAGAAAAGCTGCTTGGACTTTTCAATAGAAGTTTATTTTCAGCTGAAATAAGATGTCGCAGCTGAAGTAAAATGTATTTGAAAAGAATCAGGTTTTTGACAGAAAAAGGCAGCAGGGGAAAGAAATCTGAAAAATGTTCAGTGATTTTTTGGTTTGAATTTCAGGAAAAGGCTTTTTTTGGTAAGCTGGTTATTTATTGAAAGTCATCTTCAAAACCACATTTACTTCCAGCGTCACTTGTAGTTTTCTTTAAAACACTTGCAATCCTCCCTCTCCTCTTCTAAATTTTCTGTGAAAAAAGCCAACAGTATATGTTTTGATTAGGAGGAAGCACGATTGAACTCAACAGCTGTTGGGAGTTCATATAAATGTTCAGAAACATTATTTTAGAAGAATCTGATGAATTCTGCTTTCTCAGCAGCAATGATTTTTTCTGAACTGATATATCCCTCTCCTATGTTGATAGTAACTGATCCTGAATTTTACTACAGATTTTCAAAGTATTACTTGTGTAATAACAGCACAGCTTCTCTGTTAGCCATCACAGAATTCAGGCAGCTAAAACCCCTACACAGCTTTAAAAATATATCCTTGCTAAGCACACAGTCAGGAAACAAAAAAAAAAAAAAACAACATGAAAAAAGAGGAAGGGAAAAAGGCAGCCTTGTGCCCGGGGCTCTGGAGTACAATCTTGGGAGGGCTGAGCCCTGGGAAGGACAAATATACATCACAGGGCAGAAGAAAACCAGCATGGAAATAGGAGGCAAAGCAACGTTTCAATAGCCTTTTCTGTATAAATAAAAGGCTGAGAGTGGATTTAATCAGGTTTTTATATTTTATATTTGGAGAAGAACTGAGCCAGGCTTAACTCTAGATTGGAAATGGCCTGGCAATGGAGAGGTGCCATCAGAACTGGACTCAGAGTCCTGCCAGGGTGATATCAGCCCTTCATCAAGGTCAGTCTGACACATGGCAGAGCCGGTCCCTCTTCCATCAAAGGGTGCTGGAGCTGATTGCCTACACTCTCCAGGACTTGGTCAATGATACAGAGCTTGTCTGGAAGCTGGACTCAAATTTAAATCACAGCTTGGCAACCCACAGATAAAATAACAGTTATAGTAGTGACCTGGAATGACAATAGCAACATAGAAATATCGTAAGTCCTACAAATCAGAGGCAATCAAAGACTTGGTCATGTTGGGCACAGCTGAATTGGTTGTTCAGAGAGCAGCTGGGCTCACTTTAGGACTAAGCTGGACACCAAAGAAAAGAAAATCTGAGAGTCTAATGTGTGATATGAACTGGAAACCAGGTCCAGTGAGATGTTTGGGCATTTGACTCCTATTTGGCAGCCCAAGAGATGATTTTAGAACCTGAATACTTCCCTAGATTAGAGTCTTGATAACCAGTGACAAAGAGAGACCCCTAATAATAATAGAGCTGACTTGTCTGTGTGTCTCTCCTTGTGTGTGTCCTGATTTTAGCTGCTTCCTTTGCTCCTGCACGCTGAGTGTCCCACGAGGTGCTCTGGGGTTGCCCCACTGGCTCTGGGCTGGGACAGGTCCTGTGCTGATGGCCAGGAACAGCCCTGGGCAGGAGCCGACCTTCCCTCTCTGTGTTCAAACCCAGGGCAGTGTGTTTTGCAAAGCTTCAAAGTGCCACTTAACGGGACTTTCATTTTCCTTCCAGCTGAAGGGAAAGTGTTGTTAAACTCCCAGGCTGGCAAGCCGGAGTTTACACAGATGGAACAGTTAGTGCAGACCACAGAACAAATACCAGCAACCAACCAGTTTCACACTTCTAAAGAAAGAAAGAAAGGAATGGCAGAGGCAGGCCAAAGCAAACAGGCCTTGGAAAACTCGAGCCCGCTGGTTGGAATTTTCAGCTGTTACTTTTCTTTTCACATTCAGGCTCTTTTGGAGATCTCTTGATTCAGCAAAGCAGCAAGCGCTTTTGCATTCATATGAAATGATTTAAAGCTCCGTGAGGAGTGCTCTGCTCAGTCCCAACAACCACAAAACATACATTGTTTGAAATTTTATAAATGTGGTTTTCACTGAGAGCCACATTTTAAATAAAAAACTACATTTTCTTTCCAGCAAATAATACGTTGTTGAATATCCCACATCTTGCCTAGCTGTGGCAGTGGGGTGTGTCCCTTTCTGCCTTTTTTTTTTTTTACATTTTTAAACCTGAGGACAAGTCCTTTGCCCCCAGAAGAGCCCTGAGTCCCCTTCCTTAACCTGGGCTGTCATCTGTCCCACTCCCCTCTGGCGATGCTGCCCAGCTGAGCAGGGCTGGGTGCCCCAGGGGCTCATCCACACTGCCCTGCAATCACTCAGAAAGGTCATTGCTGAGTATTGCTGGCCAAATTCCAACTAACACCCTGCACTGCTGCTGCCGGGCCTCAGAGCAAAGGACCAGGGCAGGAATTAATCCAGGTCTCTCCCATGGCAATGGAAGCATAACCTCTGGGCCAACCCCAGAGGATTTTATTTTATTAAGACACCGGGGTCACGCCTCCATTCATTCAGCCAGCCTTTCATTCCCATCCTCCAGTAACAAAGGAATTGTTAAAGAATTAAAAAAGCTGTCTCCTGTGAATACACAGGCAGAGCCACTAGTGAAGCTCCACTTGGCACCTGGGACCTGCTGGGTAAAATTGTTAGGAGTGGGAAAATCGGTTTAGATAAAATTATCCTCTTCAATTCCCAGAGACTGGCATTCAAATGCAAACCTCACTCTGAAATGGAAACGCTTCCTGCTGTGTAAACTGTGACTTGTGCTAACAACACCGAGGCAAGCTCTGCTCCTGCTGAAGCAGATGTTGGCTGGAGTGACCTCAGATCACTCCATCAGCTGGCTGGGTGTCTGCAGGGCCCTTCTCTCACTTGGGGTTTGGAGTTATGGAGCTCAAGCAGCATCTTGCTCTGAACTGTTTCATTCAGTACCTGTTTCTACCTGGTTTTATTTCCATGTGCCAGAAGTCTGGTTTTGTCCTTGCTGTATTAGCAATAGCTTCCTACCCCACCATGCACAGTAAGACTACCCAGTTCCTCATGTTGCTGACATCAGATTTTGCTAAATCAGACTTGATGCAAAATCCCAGCTTCATTTAGTGTAGAGAATTCCCTGTTTATCCCAGCTAAGGCAAGAGTGGATAAAGCCCTCAATAACCTGATCTGATCTAACAGGCCCTCCTGAGGTTCTCTCAAACCTGAATTATCCAATAATTCTAAGGCAGGCACCTCTCCTGTAAAACTAGGGTAGGCTTTCCTGGGACAAGGAGCTGAAGGTCCCCAGAAGGAGCAGGGCCTCTCCAACCTGGCAAGCAAGAGGCTGCACAGGCAGCTACATCCATGTCACATCCATCTTATCCCTGGCAAGATGTTACCTGTTCAGAAATGGGATCATGAATCAACCCCAGTGCCATGCAAAACCCTTCCCTGGTGAAACCACTGGAACACTGGTGCACCATCAGGAGCATTCCGACAACTCAGTATTATTTACAATGTTATTCTTTGAGCTAATATTCATGTTTATACAATTATACTAAACTGGACCCATTGACTGTCCCTGCTTATTGAGGGAGGTTGGATGAGACGACCTTTAAAGGTCCCTTCCAACTCAAAATATTCTACGATCCCTGAATTCACAGTATTTTTCCTTTATTTCAGTGCCAAAAGTGTGCAAGGAAGATAGCATCTGTAAAAGGGGGGGGGGAATAGATTGCAATCTTCCTCATTGCTCTGCAGTTCCTGCTCACGGGAACCAGTCCCTCCCTTTCAAACAACCTTTGCTGACAGGATCCTGGGATGATCCATGGCATGATGCACCAGAGGACCATGGCAGCCAGTGCAACGTGACGCATTTACTGCACTACAACGTCCTGTAGCTCAGTGCTAATGACGTCTGGGTATTGAAATAACCTCCACAGGGAGCAGTGCTGCAACACCTGCTTCTTCTGCTGGATAACTCAGCCTTCAGCTCCTTGCTGCAATGGGAAATAAAAAAAAAAACCTTCTCAGAGAGGCTGCTGAAGTGGAATGTCACGTTAGGGCATGCTTGTTAATGATAAATCATTACAAGGTTGCCAAGTGTTCAAAAAAATGCTCCCAGGATTGCTAGTATTGGAACATTTTATGTAACATTTAATTATCAGAGGTTCAGGTTGTATGCAGTAATAGAAATAGAAAAAGCAAGAAAACCTTTCATTAAGTGTTGCTCAGTTATCATTAATCACATATTTATGATATGTTAAGGTACCATAATAAGGTTTGGAACACAGGTCTGGTGGTTGAAGTGTCTCTGACATGGAGTGGATTTAATGAGGACTGAGGGTCAAGTTCTGCCCTCAGTTAAATCAGCAAAATGGTCAATTGTGTTGGTGCAGTCATAAACTGGAACTAAAGGCCACTTCTCAGCATTCCCATTCCAGCAACGGCCAAAAACCTTGTCCAAGGTAGGATCAGCTACTTTTTGCAAGGTATTTATGGCTTGATATGGGATTACTGTGTCCAGCAAAGCACACCGTCCAGCAGGGAAGTTCGCGTATCCTGTTCTACGAAATTTGCATTCCTCTGGGGTTTTTTTTGCTGCTGGTACCCCTCCACAAGGCTAAATGTATCCAGGGAAGCTGCTGGGAACTTCAAAGTGTGATATCTCTGAGGCATAATTTTACTTCTGAATGTTTCCAGTGGGAATTTCTAACAAGTTGGCAGAGAAAACTGTGAGATCACCCTCTGTCTTCTGACGTGTGTTGCTAAGAAGCAAAATGAGTTAATACCTGACCGAGATGAATACAAGATTTAGGTATTTACACCTTTCTTCAGGCTGTCTTCAAACTCAGGCAGGCATAGATTATGTCATTCACAGTCAAACAATTTCCCAAAATGTTCCTCCTATAAAAGACATATTTAATCTTTTACTGACTAGAAGAGATTTATTTATCTATTTATTTATTTATTTATTTCCTTTCTTATTTTTAATGAGTATTTATGTTCTGGGGGATGAAAGAACATTTGGAGGCAGCACTGATAAACAAATTTACTATATTTGTCCTAATTCAAGTCCTGTTCATAATCAATATGAGATACTGCCAGGAGGATTTTCTGCTGGAAAAAAAAGATGGCTATATCTAGCAATACACACATCTCCTTTGTATTTCTGTAAATGTTATGATTTGTGGACAAATGGTCAGTGGTCAAAGGGCCAGTGTTTACCCAGTCAGAAACTAATATCTGAGAGCCATTTATCTCTGCAATGACACTGCCTGCATCCAGAAAGATTCTGTGATTTACTTTGTTTGAAAAAAAACTAGGCAAAATATAGTTTTAATATAGTGGGCACATTCTCAAAAAAAATAGAAATATCTCCTCAGTCCAGAATTTTTCTTTGATCGCTCTTCTATTTATTGATTTTATTGTTTTCATAAATACAGTGTTTAGATTTTGCTGTACATTTAACAACACCTGCTGAAATATGACCATTCCTTTAGTTTTCTTAAGTATGTAAAGTACTACTTCCAGGTCTAATTTTTCCTCAGTGAATGCAATAAATGCCTTGAGAAATGTCCCTATGGTTGTCAGAATGGATGTAAAAAGTTACAAGTGCCTTTTTTTTCTGTATAGATTAAAGCCATTGGCAAATTTAATAATTTGTAAAGGACATGATGATTCCTGTTTGCAGAATAGAAAATGTTTGCTCTTAGGTGCTTATATGTAATTCCTGCTGACTTTACCAGAGAAGTGGAAATTCTCTTGCTGCTCGTGTGTGTCCTTTGCAATGTCAACAGCTCTTTGGGGTTCTGCTCCCGCTGGTAAACACATTGTATTTGCAGGGTGAGCAATCATCCTCAGAGATTCCCATGGGATACCCCTGTGGAAAGCTGGCTGTGGGAAATGATAGTTTGCAGTTTCGTAGTCTATCCCCTGTAGCCAGGGAGGGTGTTTGGGGACTGGGTTTACCTGCAGAGAGTGCCCTGCACCTTAAGTTCAACTGGAACCTGGCAGTAACAGCCCAGGCACTGCAGAACCATGCCAGGAGAGGCCTGGGCTTGGTGTAGACCCAAATAAATACCCCCTGTGGAACCCCTGCACAGTGACCACACACTCCAGATACCACTGCAGGCTCCAAACTGGAGCCGTTGTTGTCTACAGAGGTCACCTTGGACACCCCAAGAACTTGAAGCCACAAGCAGAGCTGGTTGCTCTGATCACCTGCCTGGCATTCTTGGTTCTGTGTTCAGATTTGCCTCAGGCTGCTTCCTCAGGAGCATCTCATTTGGAAGGGCATTGTACAAGGGATCCAAGACTAAATCCAAATGAGCAAGTCCTGACACAAGTTAGAGTATTTCCATGGCTGCTCATGGTGCTGGACCTTCACCAGGAAGTCTTTACTCAGAGGATGGTGAGGCCCTGGCACAGGGTGCCCAGAGCAGCTGTGGCTGCCCCATCCCTGGAAGTGTCCAAGGCCAGGTTGGACAGGGCTTGGAGCAGCCTGGTTTAGTGGAAAGTGTCCCTGCCCATGGCAGGGGGTTGGAATGAGGTGATCTTTAAGATCTTTTCCAACATAAACCATTCTGTGACTCCATGGCCTCTGGCTCAGTGTCTCTTCACCACTCAGCAGAGTGCTGGGCAGGGACATGCTGAGCCCTCCCTGCCCTCCAGTGACACCACAGGCAGTTTCTGCATGTCCCAGGGGGAACATTTGGTGCTGGTCCCCATCTGTGGGCTGCAGGGGTCATGGGGAGCTGCCTGCTGTCACACAGCCCCACATTTCACCCAAGCAGTGTGTGCATGTGCATGGTAGCCAAAGTGCTTCCCCTCTCGACATTGGAAAGCTCATTGGGATAACTCTGGAGGACAGATATTGTTACTATATTTAATTTTTGAAACTCCACTGGAAAAGTTAGGCACTTAAAGAAATCCCTACACTTACTACATTCAGCTTTTTCCCCTGTAAGAAACGACTGAAGAGTTTGTGCTTTTAATTATCATCATTCTCCCCTGAAATTATAGGCAGAGCACTCAGTGACATTCGAAACATAAATTACTGGCCTGCAGCCTTGTGCTACTGTTTCTCTATCTCTCTGCCAGGGCTTCAAATCAATTTTCTGCATTTCTTTCAGATTTTCTGAAGAAAATTGTGGAAAATAGCTGTTGGCACATGGCATTTTTCCACAATGGTTAGAACTATTGAACGGGGCTGTAATGGGCTGCCTTGGAGAAACCAGCCCCATTAAAATGCCAACCTCAGATGGATCAGAACACTCTCTCAATTGGAATTTCATAACTTTTCCACAGGAAGAGCAACATCATTTTCCTTGGTTTTGCCTGTAGTCCTGTAGCTTTGCTCAAAAAAAAAAAAAAAAAAAAATTAGCTACCTCCTAATTTTAATTTCTTCTGCTTTCTTCTCTTCTTTTCTTTTTTTCTTTTCCTTTTCTTTCCTCTCTTTGCTTTATTTTGCTTACATTCCAACCACATTGCCCTCTAACTTTAGGTGATTTCTGAAGGACTGGGGTTGAGTTTGTTTCTTTATTCTGGTCTTGTCCAGGTTATTCTTTTGCAAAGAAAACTGGAAATTAATTTTCTTTTTGAGCAATCATTCATTCAGCCAGTAAAATGCCTTTCCTCAAAAGTATCTCTTGTATGTTTTCAGGTGGCACTGGCCATAGAGAGCCATCACTTTCAGACTGGGAGCACCTTTAACTCTATCCTGGCTACAATGGGATTTAAACTTACAGCACTGACCAACACTGAGAAATTTTACGCCTTCAAGTTTGGCTGATTTTTTGCATTTAGAGTCAAATCCCACAAAGCCTATTAAGAGAAAAAAAAAAAAATCAGAATTGAAGGAGCCTTTCAGTCTGTAAAGCAGACCTTGAGCATTTGCTGTGGGTTGGATGGGAAGAGCACCTGGGAGAGAAGAAGAGCATGGCTCTATGCAAGACAGCAGATTGGACAAGAGCTGAGGCTTAGAAGAACCAGAGCAAATTCTAGCATTTCCAAGGAAAAATGTTTTGCTGATCCCATCATCCTGGGCAAATTGTAGAGCTGGTTGAAGGAAAAAGGGACAGTGTTACGAACCTACTTACAGACAAGATAATTCAATATGAAAAAAGCTTAAAGAAACAAGTTCACATCTCAGCTTCTCCCTGAAAACTGGTTCTTCCCAATGCCCTAGAGAGAGTCAGCTTTTGGGTTTTTGATTATATGTTTCATTGCAAGGAGGTGATGTAACGTCGTACGTGATAAAGCCGGGACCCGAGCCTGAGACAAGAGTGGTGAAAGTTTGCTGGATTACCCAGGCCTGGGTGCTTCAGATACATCCAGCCATGATTTCAGATCATGTATTTGAGGTCAGAATATCCAGCTGCTGGCTGGCCTGGTGCCTGCTGTGCCAGGGCAGGAGGAACTGCTGCAATATCCTTGTAAAAGAATCGTTTCAAAAGGGAAAACCGAGTTAACCTATGGGTGTTGCAGCTTGTGCAGAGTAATGAGTTGCTATCTTCAATAAAAGAGAGAATGCCAAAGAGGCTAAATGAGTCAGAACAGGCAGAGACACAATCCTTTAATGAGTTGAACAGGAGCTGGTTTGTAATGTGAGGTTATTGATAATCCCAGGGTTTGTATAACAGCAGGATTCTGGGTCAAGGAGCAGCAAACACACACTCCTGTGTGCACACACTGGCTCGCTGTAACGGGACACAGTCCTCGGAACAGATGGCTCCAGCCCAGGCTAAGCACATGCACTCAGGGAAAATTACATTTTTTCGGCAGGGTAAGTCTTGCTGCCTGCTTTTGCACCTCAGTGTGTAGGGCAGATGTTGATTTTTTTCAATGACCGGTTTTCCAAAAGTTCACCTGGGCTACTGTGACACTGGGTCAGCTTAATTCATCCCAAGAAACTCCATATTTGGAGTTTTAGTATTTTTTTTAAAAACCCTATAAATATCTTTTCTGCAGCTTGAGAAACAGTCTCTTACTTTTCTGATTTCCTCCACTTGTACTGGAGAGTTGGACACCTGCTCTGGTGCCAAGAAGCTGGACCTGGAAGTGGGAGAACCACATAGGGTGAAATAACCATAACTTCTCACCTTTTATTTTTGTTTTTATTTTTGCTCAGTCTTGCTACTGTTGGGTTTGTATTGTTCAGGAAGATGGTTTACTATCCTAGAAAGGTAATACTAATGTAAAGAATGGTTCTAGCATCACAAAAAAGCTTTTTTAATAGTAAAGCTAATTTCCCTTTTACTTTAAAAACCTGTTTAGTAATAGTATAACATCATTGAAGGATAATTAATTTCCTTTAGCCATGCCAGCATGCCAGTGCAAAGGTGATGCTGGTTGTGAGTCTGGATCCTCACCTGGTTTTACTATCCCAGTCTCAGTCATTTTGCAGGATGCAGTTTCTAGAAGCTCTCATGCCTGGCAGATTGTCAGCACCGCCACTGGCACACCTGCCAGCACTGTCTGACCTGATGTTTATGGTTCTATAAAAGTCAATTTATGATATTAGGGAAAATTTGAAGCGTTCTGGGTTCACTAACAATTGTGTCTCGAACAGCCTACCTTAAATTCCCTCCCACAGCATTTCCTGAGAATCCTTAAATTCCCAGGCTTAATCTTCTTGTGGTCTCCATATGGACAAGCTCACTGCTGAACAAAATAAAGGAAACTAAAAAATTACCCAGAGGAATGTCAAGTGTGACAATTCCTGAGTGGTACTTTTAGCCATGTCTGCAGGAAGTTGAGTGTATCTTCAGCCTCTAAACTGTCAGGCATTGTTTGTTTTTTTTTTTTATTCAGGGTGAGGGTTTGTTTCCCAGGTGACAAAAATGTCTCCAGATAAAGAGGAAGGTGATAACAGACATCAGCCTCACACCAGCTCTCAGACCTGTTGCTTTCTCATTACAGGTAGTATGCAGTGACTGCCAGTAAAGGAACTACTGCTGGTGAAAGGTTCCCCCATTTCCATAGAGCTGCTGCTTGGGAAGCCTGGTAGCAGCTTCGTAGAGCTGGAGTTTGGGTTGTTACCAGCCACGTTCAGGAAAGCCACAGCTGAAAAGCAGACGCAGCGAACATCAAAGGCTCGAACCCCATTCTGCCTCCTGTCATTGCCGCTCATGGGGGACGCAAAGTGCAAGGGAGGAAGAAAAACCTTTAACAACTCGAGCAGCACCCCCAAAGGGGTTTTGAGAGGGCGGGTGGTGATGTCTGAGCATGCTGCAGGTGTTGAGCTGCTCCCAGAAGCAGCACAAGTGTTGGCACGCACAGGTGTCAGGAGCTGGAGGCCACGGTGCCAATTCCAGCGTGCAGGAGCAGAGCCAGGAGCTGCAGTGCAGCCCAGATCGGATCTCTGCAACACCCCCCACATGAAGGAGGGCTGTGCTTCCTCACTGGGAGCTGGCAGTGCACTCCCTCAAGTTGTGAGTGTTATTTCACTGCTTTGTCAAAAGTCTGCTCAGTGCAGGTGTAAAAAGCCGGGATGGGGCGTTGCAACAGGAGGATTCTGCCCCTTCCCTCGTGCTCCTCATCAGTGGTGGTGGTGCTGTGAAATGGTTCCTAGAAAGCGCAGGACTGAGCCAAAAGTACAGCTGAGCTGGTGTCCCGTTGCATTGGCAAGCACAGTGACTGCAGATCATCGAACTCCCAGCATCCACAGCACTGAAAATAGCAGGAGTTTTCCCTTCTTGCACAAAATGATATATTCCTCCCTAAGCTACGGAAAAGAAACAATGAGGAAAGGAGATCAGGTTTGCCAAGAGCAGCGCGTCCCTTTCATTTCAGTGTTCTCTCTGACACGTAAAAAATGCGTAATAATTACAGAAAGGAACTAGCAAGTACTTCGCAGTTTGGAAATAAAGTCAAAATATTTCTGACAAAATATTTTTCCGCCAGAAAGAACCCATCCTGTGTTTTTCTGGAAACAGAAATGAATCAATGGCAGTTTTTTTGGACAGATTACTCAGGTTAAAGAAGCAAGAAAAATGCCAGGAGAGGTCTATATCAAACTCCAAAGGTCAGGATTTCTTTTGATATCCTTCTAGTAATTTAAACAGAGTATCTAGGTTCATTTCTAAGTGCCATGAGGACTTCTGTAATGATGAGGGTTGGAAATAGACTTTAGAATAGAGGGAAAAAAATTACACTTGGAGAAGAAACTATGTAAAGTCCCAAAGGCACTTTCCATGGAGTCCTGCAAGGCTGGAGACAGCCCTGCTGCCCCAATTTGAATTTTCTTATTCCCTGTGCTGCATGAATGCACCACTCATATGTTTGCTGTGTCTCATTTAGTTGCAGAAAAGTGAGTGGGTGAAATAGTTTAGATGAAAGAGAGTGTGTGGCAAGAGATCAAGAAAATAATTACTGCTGTGATCCACTGTCAGAGCTAAAAAATCTCAATTAAGGGAGAGGATGAGCAGGAAAAGCTGTTGGAAGGGAAGGAAAGAGATGTAGTGTATGTGTACACACACACACACTCCTGGTCTTCTTGTGTTTTCAAGGAATACTCTTGAAAATAGTCCAACAAGTTCTTTGGCTACAATCCCCTCCCCACCCTAGAGTTAATTTGGTTTCTCAGAAACTTTCGAAATTGGCTCAGGTCTCGCTTTGCACAAAGGTTTTACAGCATCCTTCAGGATGGTCATTCATGATTCAGCAGGGAGTTGAGTGAGTTGACATAATGCAAACCCGTGGAGACTTCACAGTGATGAGTATCCCTTCTTTTCAAACGTCATGCTGAACAGCAAGGAGCCTTTCTCACTGTGGGTGATCCATGGAGCTGTGAGGCTGAGGATGAAATTCCCTTTACCTGAGATGGCTTCCTGCCTCTTTCCTGGGGCAGCTGGTGATCACGACCCTTCCTAAGACAAAACAGGCCATTGGGGCAATATCTGATGACAGCTGTTGTTATCTCATGAGTGTTAATGCTATAGTGATGGGGGGTTGGGAGTGTGGGTCATGCCCAGGGGGTGTCAGGTAGGGGTTTGGTAGGAATGGAAACTACGGACAGTAAGAGTTTCACATCCCACCTTAGTAAAAATGAGGCTGATGTGCTGTAGGTGAGGCTGTGAATGTGAGCACTGTGGGGATCTCAGTGAGCCTGGTGTGGATGGGTGTGAGCCAGGGCACAGAACTGCCCCACGCAGAGTCCGTGAGTTGTATTAACACTGCTGGTTTATGTGTCAGAGCAGTGGCACATAAATCTGACACCTGCACAGGTTTGCTGAGCCTGCCTGGCTGAGAACAGCCATTGACTCTGCAGCAGAGATCACACATGCCCTTAAACTGTGCTTTTAAAGCACTAACGTAGATATGTGTGCATGTGTAAACTGGGGAATTACATCTCTTCCCCTCTGCTTCTGCCTGGCAGATGAATTCCCATTTCACTTGTTGTGCAGTGACACCTCCTGTGCGTTCTCAGTGGCGTGAGCACCCAGCAGCCCCAGAGGTCAAGCACAGAGTGGGACAGTGGCAGGGAGCACAGGGGGCTGGCTGGGACCTCAACTTCCACTGGACAGGTGTGGCAGCACCTTCTTCACACCCACTTCACGCAGAGACAGCGATGGCTCACAAAGTGAATATTTTTGAAGGCAGACCATGGGGAGCAGTTGGTTTGCTCCATCATTTGCCCACACAAAATGCGCAGAGAGGATTTGACATGCAAATAAATACCTTCAAATTTTCCCCCTGCGCAGAGAATCCAACCTTCCTGGGTATTGAAAGTGTGCTTTGATGTTACAGAGCGGTGTGGTCACCAGCACCTGCTGGCGTGTGCAAGCTGTGAGTGCCAGGCCTTCTGCTAAAGAGCCTCAAGGAAGCATACAGATGGAAAATAAATAAATAAATAATTAAATAAACCCCAAGCTGCAATTAAATCTGCGTTATGTCTCCTATTTCTGAGCATGAAAAGCTCTCTGAACTCAAAATTCTAGAAGACAAAAGCCTAATTCCAGTTCTCAAAAGTCTCTCTGTGAGTGTGTACCCCAGTGCTGGTGTCCGAGCATGAAAACAGCACGAAGACTGCACTAACGCAGCCTTAAACACATCTATGTAAAAAATACAGGTATCGAGTGAGTGTGGAGAATTGGTCCCTGGAAAAATGGGGCATTACAAAAGCTGTAACTCGTGTCCTTTCTTCTTCTTGCAGGTGGAAGTTAGCCACAGTCCCTGTCTAGGGTGTCCTGTATTCATTATTTCTGTGCCTTTAAAGACTTCACAGCCACAGCAGTAATAGCAGAAAATATCAAAGCTACAATAGAAAACACAGTGTTGCAAGCTCCCTAACTAGGTTCAGTCAGGTTTTTTTTTTTTCTCCTGGGAAACTCCTGCCTATGCAGGGATCTTGCATCTGCTGAGGCTGTTTTGATATACATGTGGGTGGTTCAAGGTGTGGAGCGATGTCACTGTTCTAGTCAGAACATGCTGCTCACGATGTCGTATCAAAGAGAGCCGCTTGCAAAATGACTGTCAGATGAACTCTGTGCAAGGGAACATAATGGTTTGTGTGTGCCTGTACCATCTGAATATCCCTGTGGCAGCCTGCATTCCTGTGCCTGTCTGATGGAAGGGAGGGACCCTCACATGATGACACTGCCTCATTCCAGCCCATGTCTAAAATGTCTTTTAGCTTCTGCATCGACGTAAAACTGTCCCCTGTAAAACTGCCAAGGAGGATCCCCAGCACTCGCTGTGTTTATCCTGGATTCAGTGCCCCAGAGCTGTCTCAGGAGCACAGCCAGAGAGGAACGACTCCTGCAAGTCAGGCTCCAACCCATAGTGGCACGTTTTATTATTAATACCAAAGGAAGTAGGATGCCTCTAATTTTTACCACAGAGTGTTGTCACCTGAAAAGGACCTTCTCCAGTCTTCCAGTCATCCATGCTGCTGGCAGGAGTGGCAGTGTGGGGTAACTTCCCTGTGCAGTAAACGTGAGCGGAAATGTTTCCCTGCTTAACATGCCATGTGCCATAAATCTCCACACGGGCTGTTAAGGAAGCACATGGCATGAGATCTCTGATGTTTCTCTCTTGTCTGCCTGTGCTGGAGAGGAGCCCCAATGTTAATTCTAAGTTCACAGATCCCCTGTGTGGCTGCAAAGGCTCTGCCTGTGCTGCAGCAGGAGAAGGGCAGTGTTGCTCAGCCACCAGCAGCCAGCCCTGGGGCAACTGGTGTGAGAGGAGCAGGGCTGTGTGTCACCCCAGGAGCCCTCAGCACACCATCCTGGCATTCCACAGCTCACTCATACGGGCCATTTAAGTGCCATCACAGTTCCTGCCATTTGGTACCCCTCTTAGAGCAGTGGCTGTCGCCTTTTCTGGTCCATGGGCTCTCTCAGGTGCTTTCCAAAGAAGCTCCTGCCTGTGAACTGCTCTTCTTGGTTATTTGAGCAGGGGTTTCAGGTCTAGGCCAAGGATTTAGAAAAGTTTACAAACCCTGCATGGCTTTAGGGATACTGTAGAAAGTCTCATCCTTAGTTTCCCACAGATCTAGTCCATCCAACTCCAGCTGGGGATCAGCACTATTAACTTCTATTCAAACAATAACCATGAAATATTGTATGGGGAGAGGCAACAATTGATAAACCATCACATGACTCCGATATTGTTAATAAATCTAGACCTGTGCTATGCTGACCAAATTTATTTAACATTCACATCCATGGGAATCAGAAATTCCTTGCACCTCTCAGCACTTTGCACTGTCAGGACCTTCTAACATCAGAACAACGGGCTATAGCTTTTTGTCTTTCAACTTCCCTGAAACAGATATTCTGTGCCACATATTTTCAATTACTACAGAGGATTAAAAATCTAGGTCTGAGATGTGAGTCATGGAGTTCAAAGTAGGTCCAGGACTGAAATTTCTCTAACACTTAGGAGCATTTTGGCTTGATCTCATCAGGCCTGAAATTCCATTACTTTACTCTCATGTGCAAGTAATCACTGCAATAGTTTCAGCCACTGCTAACACAGATATTACTTGAATAAAATGGTTCATTTGTTTTAAAGACCTAAATCAACTCTCAATCCATATATTTTAAAAACTGTAAAAAATATTGAAGGGCATGTTACATAGTGTGAAATCTGTTTTGGGGAGGTCTCTGCTCTGGAGGTTTTTGAAGTCACCAGAACCCTTTGGCTGAGTTATCCCTGTATGAATCATGCAGGCACCTCTCATTCCTCTCTCCCTCCTCACCTGTGCAGACAGCTCTGCCCTCTGCAGCAGGTGACAGAGCAATCCTGTGCACCCAAACGCTGACAGCATGGCTGGGAGGGCACTTTCACTGGGGTGAAATAACCACAGAGATACAAACAGTGCTTTAAATCCCCCAATCTCTAAATCATGCGTTTCCATCACGTGAACATACAACAACCGTCTTCATGGTGTGGGGTGGGAGGGGGGGTTTAGTGTGAAATCAGAAGTCTGGAAGCAGTTTTAATGAAGGTTCATCCGAGGTAAAGCAGTAAGCTAAAGGCCACATGTTGCTTTTATTGCAATTTTCCCCCTTGCTTGGCACTCGGAGCCAACAGCTCCCTGGGAGCCCTTCGTGCCTGCACACAGGCACGGGCTGCACAGACACACACCAGGCAGGAGAGGCTTCCCTGCCTATTCCCTTTAATATTCTGTCTGTGCTGGCATGCTCTCGTCTTGCTTCATAAAACCTGTTGAAAGGCAGTCAATTCATTAATCTTCTGCCAAGAGACGTTAAATGCCAAACAGGGAAAGATGATAATGACTTGACAGTTCATAAGGGCCTGATCCTGCAAGGTGCTGGGAGTGGGAGGCAGTGGGGAGAGGAGGGGGCTTGGCATGCGGCAGGATGGATCCCTTGCACATTTGCTGCTCTCCCTCTGCCCTGGTTTGGTACACAGCTTTCAAAGGGAAGCCAGGAAGGTGCAAAGGTATGATGAAGCCATGACCATGATGCTGTCCTGTGAGGAGATCTCTGTGTCATGAGCAGTCTGACACATCCCCCATCAGTCTGCACTGGGGGTTAGCAGGGCTGATGCTTCAAAGTGCACAGGGGACATCTCAGTGCACTGCAAACGTGAAGCCAGCTCTTCTCTGCTCCTGAGGCTCACCAAGAGAGTACTGGCAGAGGGGAATGCAAACCATCTGCAGTGAGCAATCACCTGCACTGCCTGGTCCAGCTTTAACCTGCCTGATCCAGGGCAGCAGGCAGTGCTGGGAGCAGCGCAGCTCAGCCTCTGCACCCCCGTCTCCCCTTCCACACGTCTGCTCCACTCCGCATCCAAGAGCTGACAGGAGCACTGGGAAGGGAGCAGGAAGGAGAACTGCCAGCTCCAGGCAATTGGGCAGCCTGAGTCAGGCTGAAAAAGGCAATGGTTTCACTGCAAGCACGTGGGTTTAGAGAATAATTGGCAAAGTTTTTTTAGTTTGACCTTTAGGTCCTGAGATTTTAGAGCTCAGATTTTTGTGCCTTTTTCAGTGTCGTGATGGAGGTTATAAATGTTTAAAGAAACAAGGAGAAAAAGAGTTCTTCACAGGGTTTAATGACTCAGGGAGCTGGAGCTTTACTAATGAAACTGCAATTATCACTGGACTTGCATTAAGCTAATCTTGAGTGGGGATTGCTGAGGTCAACCACAGTTTCCAAAAGGTCCCACAGGTTCCAGGGCAGTCAGTGATGCCGAAGTGATGCACTGAATATCAGGCACACTTGGTCTCCTTGGTGTACAGTAGAAGTGGATCAATACTGAATTAGAGGTGGATAAACTGCATTTAACTATATTTAACAATACCACTGATAGCACTTAAACTTATTAGGTACCAATTATCCCTCAGTTTCACAGCAGCTCACCTCCCTCTCATATCTGCAGCATGCGACTGCTCCAGCCAGAGTCTGCAGCAGAGCTGACAGAGTTCTGTCCCTCAGCTGATGAAATCAGAGCCTAGGTTTGCAGAAACTTTTTTCCTGACTAATTCATCAGTTTTAAATTCCCCCAAATGAAGTCAAGCTGGTGTGTACCATTCTTTCTGATTTAAAGTGCCCTTCTCAACTTAAGTATCCTCTCCAGCTTGAAGACAGAAGAAAAATCTTCATAGAAAAGCTGGCTTGGTGGTGTTGTTACCCGGTATTGGTGACAGGCTTCAGAAGGAAAATGCAGTTCTCTGTAATGGGGTCTGTGAACAGAGTTCCTTCACTCTTCTGCAAGATGATTCCCTTGGACATACGTGATGCACAAGGCACCCCATGGCCCGTATTTCTCGGTATGTTAAGACTGCCAGTGTGTCCACTGCAAGCAAGATTGGTCTTTGCTGGTTTTGTGCCTATGCCTCTAAACTGATTGAATATTTTTAATTGGGTGCCCTTTCTCTCCTCACTAAAGGCAGTCCAGTTTAGCTAGCAAACACCTCTGCTCTGTACACTCCTCAGTCAGAGGTTATCTACACACTGAGCCTTGCAAGCTCATTGCTGCTCATGGCTTTCCATAAAGCAGGTCAGAACTGACGGTGGGAGAGGATAACCCCAATTTCAAAAAGTGCCTTGATACTAATGGAACCACCCTCCAGGGTCTCCACTGCTTCCCACACTTGGTGTGCTGGGTGGAAGAGGGTGGGTGACAGCATTGCTGAAGCTCGTGGCTTGTCCTGGCTGTCTGCAGCTCCCTTTAGCACGTGAAAGGCAGGAGAGGGTGCCTGGAGCAGCCTCTCCTCGTTGGCCTCTAACCCATCCAAACCCTAATGAAATATAGGCCACAGTGGACAGCAGCAACCACGTCTGGGCTGTGTGTAAGGTGCCAGCAGCTCTGTGGCGGGAGCTGCAGAGGCTGCTCTGTGCAGGTGGAAGGTGGGATTATGGTGCAGCCCTGCCCAGACTCCCCTCCCTGAACAAGCTAAGCCACCTCTGATGGGCAGCTGCAGGCCTGGGGAGAACTGGCGGTGGAGAGGGCCTATCACTGCTGGGGGATTTCTGATCTTCATTTCTTGGGCACATGATCCTTGCAATCTTTCCAAAGGCCTTGGAAAAGCAAAAGGAGAACAACTTGAACAGCTCAGAGAAGGATGGGGAGAAGACGGGGGCATCTTCTTCTGCCCCTGCCTGCTCTCATTGGTAGAAGCAGGCAGGGGTCCAGTGCTCACACATCTAGAGATCGTGATTCTTCTCAAAAAGTATTTGATTAACAGTATGTAAGTCAGGAGACAGGGACTGAGGGAGTGCCCAATCACCCAGAGGCAGGCCATCTCCTTGACTTGTACGCAAAGAGCCCGTACCTCCTCTGGAGAATGCTCTGGCAGCCCAGATCCCTTCCACTGTCTCCCCTTGCAGGAAGGGCTTTCCTTCCTGGTGTCAGTGCCCAGGAGTAGAAGAGAGGCTTTGTGGCAGGAGGCAGGTGGTGCTTCTGGAGCCCAGGTCTAAGAAAGGCAGAAATAGTCTCAGGTTGTAGAGGAGAGAACAGGTTTTTTGCTGTTCCTTCAATCCTGCTCCTGAACTTTGGAACTGTGGCCCAGCTGGGGTCTGTCCCCATTGCCCCCAGGGTTCAACCAGCCATGGGTGCACCTTCAGCCAAGGCTTTGGGCAAGCCAGTGGTTCCCCTCTCCCCTCACTGATCATGGTCTCACCGTCAAACACATTGAAGCCACAAAGCAGAAGGGCTCCCCTGCCCAGGTCTGCAGGCAGGCGCTGCCGGCGTCTTTTGCCCCGCATTATTGGCAAGTGTGGTGTGGGGAGGGTGGCTGTGGGGGATGCACTGGGCTGCTGCCAGGAGGGGTGTAACAGCACGGAGCAGCCTGGGTTTCCTGGATACACCCTGTCTTGCAGCTATCTGCAGCTCCGGAGTGTTTGGATCAGCCTCTCCTGGAGCGCTGCGAGCGCAGAGCCTCAGCCCTGCCTCTTTCTGGCAGACTTGTTTGTCTGGGTGTTACATTGCTGGAGGCCAAGGCTTAGTTTCTGTTGTACTTGTGCCAGGGTACGCAACCCTGGCAGCTCTCGGCACATGGGAGGAGTGTCCTTTTATCCCAAGTCCTCAGGAATTGATAACTGTTTAACAGAACGTCACAGGGAGAGGATGGAGCGACCGGAGGGGTCCCAGCACAGGGAGGGAGAATGTACCATGAGAGCAGAAATAAAAGTCTGGACTTAAAGTACATGAATAATAAACTTGGGTGCTTCAAATCTTTATTTTTACGATTCGGTGGTGGTGTGGTGGCTAGCTCCAAACTAGGATTAATGAATCCCCTGTAGCCATTCTGCTTTGACTAGATCTGGCAAAGATTATATTAGAGAGAAAGGGAGTGGGGAGATGGAGGAAGAAAAAGCACCACTTATCAGCATGCTTATACAGATAGGAGCTAAAAGGTGTAACCTGATAAGACATCTTTCATTTCAGGCAATGCAAGCCCTGTACAGTCCCTCTGGGTCTCTTAAAGAGAGGCTCTTTGGAGCCTCCCAAAAGCACACTGAGCTATGGAAAGTGTCAGGAGGTAATTATGCAGCAGGCTGAAGGAGCCAGGGCACCCAGCTGAAACCAAGGATAAGTTCTGTCTCCGGAGCAGCTCTGGAAGCTTTGCACAGCAGGATGCAAACCCCCAGGTCTCCTCTCACTCTGCCCTGAGCTTGCACATCCGCACTGCAGTGCAGGCAATTCTGAGCTTGGGCAGCCTCAGGAGGACACAGGTCTCAGGACATTTTTGTGTTCCTCAGTGCAGCAGAGTCGCACCATCTGTGCAAGTGGCAGATCAGCTGTGACAAGATCATTTGCAAAACTTTATGTGGAAAATTATGGCCATTTCATGTCCCTCTGTACTGAAATTGGCCCACCCTGCCTTGGCTGATTGGGACCCAGGCATTTTGCAGAGCAATTTTGGTTGCATCGTGCAATTTTCAAATATGACCAAAGCAGCAAGGCACAGGGTGAAAACAAGGAGATGAATATTTTTAATGTTCAGTATTGGTGGTGGCAGTGAAAGGTGGAAGAAAATCAGAGAAATCTACAGACTTCTCTGCACCCAGTTCACATCTGTTCACAATTCACTGCAACCTGCCAAACAATTAAAAACAACAACCTGTTTTATTAGCTGTCACATCCCATAAAATATTTCAGGGCCCTTCATCAGCAGCTGACACCCTGTCAATAATAGCTCTCTGGGTTAAAAAAAATGTTCACAATGTTATTTCAATGTCTGGCTCTCAGAGGTTTATCTCTAGTGCCCATCACAAGAGCATTCAAGCACTAAATGCAAGGTTAACAACTTTACAATTAAGGATGTGAAAGATATATAGATGCTGATTTTCATCCCACCCTGAGTTTGAGAAATGCAGGTCTTGGAGGCTGAATTGCTCCATGGCTGGTCCTCCAAGGAGAGGTGCACGGACTGAGCTTGGGCAGGCAAATGGCTGGCCTTGACTAGGTACAGCTACAAGATAATTCCTGCATGATGAGTAGGAGACCTGGCTTTGCTCAATTCTGTAGCAGTTTGTGGATCTTACTGCTCATTTTATGAAGGTTGCATGGGAAAAATATGCCCACGATACTCAGGTGTCGCTCCTGCCCTTGCTTGTCGCCCTGCTGGCACCACACTCATGAGCTCATTGGACATTGCACAGTCCTTGTTTAGCCCTGGCAGTCCCTCTCCTGCTGCCAGTGCTCCCCTCCAGTAACTGCAAAATGTTTAAGGTATCCAGTCTGAAACAGATTGATCCCTTCAGCACAACCCTAAGTCTGCCAAGGCTGCCAAATTCTGCCTTTTTTACTTCCCACAGGAACAGGAGACTTCCCACAAAGTTTCCTTTATAAAATGTGCTTTTCAGAGTTTTAAAAACTGCATTCACCTACATTTGAGAATATGATGTCTGAGGCTGAAATAAAGGCAGTCAATATGTAAATCAACATTTTGAAAACATAAAGACTCACCAGATCTGGTTTTTAAAACTGGAGACGTGAGTGGCTGTGTTCTGAAAATTATTTTGTGCTTTTTCATGTAGAAGGAAGAGGTTGCATTCCTATTTTTAAATGCAAAGTCAGATGCAATCTAAAAACAATACTTTCCAATGCTACATAGCCAGAATGACAAGCCTTGTCCCATGGAGTTCACAGTTTAAAGAGACCAAAGAGAGATGAAAGATCACATCCAAGATCAAATATAAACTTGGTGGCCCAGTCTGTGACTGCAGCCCAGGCCCTTTGGTTCAGAACTGCTGGTCCATTCATTCCATCTGTCTCTCCATTCATTCCATCCATCTCTCCTGTCATGTTCTCTAATTTTCCACCGAGGCTGTACTTTTCGGAAGGTAACGTTACCCTCAGTACTGTTGTCTCATTGGGCAGGTATTTCCTATCTGGCAAAAGATAATCTGTGATTAAATCAACTGGGATCAAACAAAGCAAAATGAGGAGGAAATCAGATACCAAAATGCTGTTAAACACCTCCTAAGCACCAGGAGGTGATGGCTGCACCTCTCATCTCATGGGGGTTGCAGTGAGTCCATGAGCCACTGCAACTGCCCATGTGTATGAATGAGACCTGTGGCATCATATACATTTCAGGATGAAAACTGAGATAATCTCAGTTTCATACACCTATTTTCAGAGATATTTTCAGCATTGGTGAAGCATGGTTGCCTAGTGTGGGGAAATCTGTGGGTCACATTCTGCCCGGAGCTGCCAGCGCACAGTCAGCACTGCCATCAGGTGTAGCTGCATGGGCATAACCAAAGGCAGATTTTAGATCTGAATGCCTTGTATTAGTTTTGTTCTAGATGGACTTTTGTCCAGGTTTTAGATTATATTATTCCTGGCATTATCCCAAGAGAAATATGGTGTTTCAACCCTATTTTCTCCTCCCAGGGATCATGACTTGCTCTCAGCAAATGGCAATTTCTTGGTCGCTTCTCATCATGACTCTGCTTTCTTCCAGAGAAGCTACTGGACTTCAGAAAGCAATTCCCATGCCAGGAATGCCAGGGCCTGTTTGACACAGCAGTGAGCGGCTTAACGCTCAGACCTCTGTGGCTTTATCCTGTTCCAAACCTCCACATATATCTGCAGATAGAGCCCATAGTCACCCTCAGGGTGGCACAGCACATGGCACACAGTGCTTTAGTAGCAGGATGGAGGTGGAATGAGACTGTTTTCCTCTCTGTAGCAGGAGTGCCTAATTAAGAGCACAATGAGCTGGTGCACATTCATGGGCTTGCAGTTGCATGCAGTTACTCACAGGCCTGGAAAGAGCCACAGTAACAGGCTATGGTGAGAAAAAGACAGATGTAAACAATAGAAATTCCTGGTATTGGGGTGGTTCTTCAGGGAAAAATAAAAATGATAATAAAAAAAGAACAAAAAAAGAAAAATGGTTTGGCTGTAGGTGTTTGCAAAATCCTTCATCAAATGATCACAAAGACAGATTCCTTGGTGTAACTCCACTGATCCTAGAGGAGCCCATGTGGTATTGACCCTCCAGTCCTACAGGCAATTTCAAAAGAGCCTCAAGGAAGTTTCAAAGGGATGTGAAAATTTTTCCTTTGGAAATCACAGCGTGGATGGTACATCCTCTGCTGCATGGTGCTCAGCCTCAGCATTTCTGTTCAAAAAACATTCAACAGTGGGAATAGCACGGGTAAACCTTGGGCAACTCTTTGAAACTCCAGGCCCTTGGTGATCTTAGCAGGTGAGCTGGGATAAATGGAGCAGCTCTGAGGGGCTCGGGGCACTCGCTCTTTAGGCAGCACTCGGGGCTGCTGGGGCAGGGGCGGGACGCAGGGAGTGCTCTTTGATATAATGATATAACGTCCCCTCTCAAACCTCAGGGAGCCCCATCTCCTAATATTATTCTTTCTTCATTCTCAATTCAAACCAAAAGTGAAAACAGAAAGAAAATAACTCTCTTTTCTCTCCTCTCTCGCCTCCCGCCCCCCCCCCCCCCTCCTGCTGCTGCGCTGGCAATGGGAGGGAGGGGAAAAGGGGTGAGAGCCACTTAGATCAGTTTCATGCACAGGAGAAGCAAGACAGGAATTATTTTTCTTGTTAGCCTTTTTGTAAGAAGACAGACAACCCTTTCAGCCCAAATACAATATTGTAATTGCTCATATTCAACTGACAGAGGTTCCCAGATGAGCTTCACTGAGGCGTCATTTACTAATCTGTCATGTTCTATAGCACCCGGCACAGAGCGCTGTAAAAGTGTCTTCTTCTCTTTAAGTTATTTATATAGTTGGCTGAAAGCGCTTTGCTTGTACAAACTAGAAACTATTAGATTAGACCAGCGGAGACAGCCAGAGGCAATCTTTTTAACAAAGTGAGTGGGATTCAAAGTAGGGTTGGAAAGCAAATATTATTTCACTGGAAGTCTATTAGAGGTAGTTCCCTGGATAACAAATAAGTGCTTTGTTAGCTTAGCTTGAAGAAATGCACCGGTCAGGTTGGCAGCAGCTGGGTCTAATGGCAAACTGTGTGATAGCAGATGATAATTCTGTGATCAGTGCAACACGTAAGCCAGTTTTGCTCTCCCTTCCTTCACAGCCTGCCACATCCCTGGGTTTACTTGTTTAAAGTGCATGTCAGAACTTAGCAGCTGGGGATAACTCCGTTTGTTTTAAAACTTCTCATCATGACACACGCTCACACACACAGAAAGAAAAGGTGTGGAAATCCAGCCTATCAGAAAGCAAATATTGTTCTCACCAGGGAAGGCTAAAAGGTTGTACCTGTTGGAGTGCTTTAATAAAAGTGGAATATGGGCTCAAACTAAATTTTAGACATAGAGTCATCACGACAAACAGAAAACCAGACTCTCCAAGTATTAGGCAAGAATGAAACATATTCATAAAAATATGCAAAACAAGTCATAATCACTATTAGCTGCTAATTCTGGAAAATATCAGTTTCATTCAGCCCCTGAGACAGCTGCTTTCAGTGATGGATAATGTGATTTTTCTTTAGTAGAGCATAAAATGTCCCTGTGCTGTAAATCCATATGAGAGTGATTCCTAAAAGCAGAAACATGTCCGTACAACACCTTGGGATCTATTTCTTTCTATGAGAGGTGCTCCATACATGTAAGAGGTTGTTTTTATTTATTATTAATAACCACTTGCCTCCTTGGAAATTCCCTGTTTGTAGCTTCCAGTCTGAGGGTTCAAAAATCAAAAATTATCCAGTTTCCTGTGTAGAAGGTGGATAAAAGCCAGACAACCCAAGGGATGGCTAAAATGCTAATGGGCAGATGATGAATTTTTGCAAAGCAGGAGTCTGGTTGTTCCTGACTGTGGTCTGGATTGCTAGAGACATCAGAGGGCTTCCCAAAAGGTCATTACTCAATCCCACTCCTTGTATTCACACACTAGACTGGCTCCAAGCTGGAAGAAACAGGAATACTGGGCTACCCAAACGAGTAGCAGAGAAACCCTGGCCCAGTGTCCTGCTCAGCTGCACCTGGAAAAACTGGATTTCCTCCTGGGAAATGCATGACACAGACTGTTAGAGGGGATAGCAGGGTTGTCTGCTCCTGGAGCAATTGGTCTTGGCAGTGGGCACCGCGCTGTGTCCCTTTTCTAGTAGGGCCACCCAGGGTTAGGCGTGGTCTTTACCCAACAATTTCATCTTCAATATCTGACCACCATCAACAGGTCTGTCCCAGGGGCAGATTCATCCCCCGGGTGAAGGCAAACCCCCTCCCTGCACCCTCTCCACCTCCATCCAGCCTTCCCTGTACCAGTGGGCTGCAGCAGAACTAATTAAACAATCCGTGTTTGCTCCACAGCTTCCCTTTGGCTCCCTGTGGGCTCCTTGTGTCCAATTCTTGGGACTGACAACACAAATGTGTGCTGGAAACATGTAAGTTGCCAACTCTGCAGCAGGAGAACAGGTAATGTGAATGTGTTGAAGTTTAGGCTTCAAGTTCATGTAGGCATGCTCTTTAACAGATAAATCTCCATTCAGCTTCTCTTAAAAAGCCAGACGAAAAATGTGTTTTTACCAACACCCTCCAGTGTCTCACTAAGGCTATTTGCTCACCCTCTAAAGCTCCTGCAAGTTGATAATTAGCTGGGCCCTGTCCCAAGGCGGCCACATTCACTCAGAGGAGAAAGTGCAGAACTTGCCCAGCCTGCTCCCACTCCAGCACTGCTACATACATTTTTTTTTTTGAGAATCATTTTACTTTCCTAGCTCTGCTTTAAAACTTGGAGGAAGTTTGCCCTTTTGCCCTCCTCCCTCCCTATACTCCAAATCCAGAGGGGAAAAAGAATATGACAGAAGCTCTTAAAGACAACATTTGTGTTTTGTGTTCTGGGGAAGGGGAGATAAAGAGAAGGAGTGAGGGGTTTTATAGAGGCAAAATGCAGTGAGAAGTCCGAGAGTTACCTGCGAGTTGGGCAGGTGAAAACCACCATCCACTCATTATTACTCCTAAGTGACTTAAAAACCTAGGGATTCCCAGGGACACACCTGGGTTTTACCTTGCCAAAGGAGTGGGAAGAAACAAGGTCCCCTCCCAAGCCTGAATCACTCCTACGCAGTGGCAGAGCCCCAGTTCCTGTGTCTGCCAAAGATCCCGAGTGTGTTTCCCTTCCCTTCACATTCACCTTTAATAGCGCTGCTCCCCGGTAATGACGGGTTGGCCTTTCTGTGCTGGCAGCAGGCAGCCCAACTGCACTCCCCTTTGATCGTCCCTCTGCACTCTGCCCTCAGGGCCATATTTTCCTAAGGGAGAAGGGGGCGAGGGTGCAGCCATGTCACCAACTCCCTCTGGAACGAGTCAGGCAAGTCTTTTATCTGCAGGGAGGTTTCGCTCTACTTAGGAGGATTAAGGCTCCCCCAGTTTGACTCGCAGCGCTCGCCTGCTGATAAAAATGTCTTTCAGTGGCTCAGCACACCTGGCTCAATGCACTGCATGGAGCTGCTTCAGTGCATCCCTGTTAAAAGGATCCAATGGGTGCTGGCAAACCCATAGCAAATGGAAGTGGCTTGGGAGAGCATGGGGACACACGGGTGAAAGTCCCTCTTCCTTTTTCTCCTCTATTCAGGGAGATTTTTATTCTCCACAAAGTGTCAAATTCCATGTTTTACTTCCATAAGAAGGTGACAATGTCAGCAAATTTCTTAACAGGCAATGAAAGATCAGGGGCCAGAGAAGGGAATTTGTTCCTAGACTCGTCTGCAGTGATAAGGAGTCACCGTGTGTGACTGGGTTTTTGCAATCGCTTTTGCTCCTGCTTTGGCTCCTTTACAGGTTATCGGTGGATCTGTTATACAGGAAAAGCTCCAGACAATGCAGGTGATCTGCAGGGACAGGGAAAGAAGAAAATGCCCAGGGGACAAACGTGCCCTGGAAAGCTAAATACCTGCTGGGCCAATCCTCAGCTGTATTTCTGCAGCAGTAAATGTAGGTAGATTTAGGCTGGTGGGATTTACTCCTCTACTTACTTTTTTCAGTTCAGAGTGCAGCAAAGGTGTTCTTTTTCTGACTACGCATCAGGGGATCAATCCTAGACTCCCTGATCAGAGAGCAGAATGGGAGCTCATTTGTCCAGGCTGGCAAAAGAAATTTTGTCATGTTGAATTTTTTTGAAAATTTTCATTAGTTACTTTGGTTTTGTTTCTTTATCAGCAGCTCTTTGCCTTCCTAGAGCTGGCTTTCTCTCTTTAGATCAGTCACAGGCAGGCTGTAATGGTCTTAATGCAGCTCTGATCTATACAAGCCAGCAGCCGAGCCCATGATATATTGCAATCTTTATTGCCCTGTTACTACCATTGTCTCAAGTGCTTCTCCAGATCGATGGTGAAATTCCTCTGCTTTAGTGGCCATAAGCTGGGAGGGCACTCACTCAGCAGATGTGTCATGAGCTGAACTGTCACAGGTTGGGCTTAGGGATGCTCAGCCTACAAAACATCACACAAATCCACCCTGCAAATCTCTCAGCAAGAGATCAGTAGAACGAATTCCTGCTAACGTCACAACCCCCACATTCATGGATTACATCAGGAATTAGGTCTTCTAAGTGGATCTGAGTCCACTCCCCACCTTCAGTTGTCACAACTATAATCTGACAAAATTATGGAACAAAAATAATTTAGCTATACAGCCAGAGCTAGGTCTGTTTGTGAGAATGAAGACTTCAGGGAGAAGCAGTGAGGATGCTTCCTCTTCTGAGGAAGCAGAAGAGTCAGGAGTTAGCAGAAAAATGAGTTTGGATGCCAGGCTTCAGGATCTTTGTGTCAAGGCTCTGAGATTAGGAGGTCTGAAAAATTCTATTGTGCCATTTGGTGTGAGACTTTAAGCCTGAAACCCTGTTAGGTGCTCTTATATCTAACATCTCCATACAAATACAACCCTCTCTAGCTGTTCCTCCCCAAACCCCAAGTCTGAGTTCACTCATTTCCTTTCTTACCTAACTCTCACCTATGCAGGGAATTCTAATGCAAGCTGCTTCCAGCCATTGCTTAGCTCCATTACACCTTATCCTTAGTTCAGGCCCAATCCCTGCCTTCTCCTGGGCTACTTTACACCTCTTCCCAAGCTTGAAAACAGCTGCAATAGGAGCTTCTTTATCATCCTAAATTCACGAGGAAGAGAACAATTACGGGCATTATCTCCTCACCCCAACCAGCATTGGCAGTGCAAGGATGCAAGTGGAGTGAGAACAGAAGACACGGATCCAATGTTCCTAGAAGAGAAGGAGCACAGAGCATTAGCTGCTCTTCCTTCCCCTCAGCCTCAGGAAAAATATCATCTAGGCTCTTGAGGGGATCCTTTTCCTGAAAAATATAGTGAAACAGAATCTCAATTTTCCATTGAGAAATTTTAAACAGTATAAAAATGTCTGCAATTCCCAACAACTACAGCCATAGCTATACAACAGTGGATGTATTGAGGCTCTATCAAGTTTTAGCACGGCCTGTGTATTGCTCATCTTTTAAAAACGTATTTCTGCTCTGGAAACAATCCTGCCTTGGATTTCCAGCCTAGAAAAGATCATTCCAGAATCCAAGGAAGACAGCAGCTTCTTAGCAAAGAGGTGTCAAAAGAAGTTTGGACAGCCTAAGGTGTAAAAGGAGGAAATTAATAATTAATAATGTAAAATTATTAATTAAAAATATAATTTTTTTTTCAAAGGAAAGAATTCAAATTTCGAAGGAAGAAACTGAGGGCACAAACACAGAACTAATGCAAGGAATTTCTCTGTTCAACAGAAGTATGAGGATGTCAGGCCTGTCGAGACTGGTTCCACGCAAGACCTGGGATAGAGGCCCTTAAGAATGATAAAAAGGTAATCTTTTCTTTATGTTATTTCCTTCTTTAAAGCTATGGAACATGTGCACCAAGGGGTACCAGGAGGAGCAGGCCTGAGAGGTTATTAGAAAGACGCAGAAGAGACTGATGGACTAGAAAAACAGTCTCCTGTAGGAACCAGTCTAAGTGCCAGGGTATATGAGAGACCACAGTGGATTGAATGACGTTGTGCGTGTTGGGAGAGCTTCAATTACTTAATTAAGGAAACGATGATACCGAGAGCGGTTTGAAGAGAAAAGCTCTCCCATTTGGATTCATTTCACTTTATATCTTTTTGGTGAAAGATGGAAATAAAAACGGAAGCAGACATGAAATTTAATAATGTTATTGCTAGAAACTCAAATGGAAAAAATACCAGGGATGAATTAAAGCTGAGGCATAAAATGGTAAAATAGGAAAGGGAAAAATGGTCAGGCAGAATGTAAATAATTCATTTATTTCCAGCAACTGAAGAGTATTAAAAAACAAGGTACAGTGATTACAGCAGGCGATTGGGAGTTTTATTTCTTTTCCTTAACATATGTCACTCCATGAGTCAGTCCTTCCATGCTCCAGTGTGCCCAATACTTCTTCACATGACAGTGATGTAGTTGGACTTAATTTGCTGATGCCCTGTAGGTGTAAATTGTTATGAATTGGCAGAAATTACTTGAGATTTAAGGATGAAGTTATCTTTCCATTAGGAGCTTGGCTACCAAAACAAACTCTCCTTTGAACTTCTCGAAAGAAAACACAGCTCCCACTGAAATTTCCCATTTCATCTCTCACTCCAGGTAGAATTTTCCCTCACGAAGTGATACTTCTAATTGAATATCTCCTTCCAGCTCCCTGGCGTGAGCGTAGCTTCTGGGTAAGGAGTGTGAATTGCCTCTCTCATGCTCATAAAGTTGAATCAAAGCTTCGGTTAAGTCAATTATTTTTATACTTTCCCTTGCAGGCCTCAATATCATCTCACATCTGGAGACTGAGGGCAATCTCAGAGGTGCCGATGAGATGCACTGTCTACTCAGCCCTTCCAAACAGACCTGCTGCTGACTCCTGACACTTGGGCAAAGAGGATTAGGGCTTTGCTGCTTTGCTGGGCAACTCTGGCACCTGCCAGAAGGTGCTGACGGTGGTCTACACACAATCCCTGAAGATGCAGTAAGTGCCTCACCTTGGAGAAGCAAGCGTTGCATCTAGGTGAGCCTAGAAAGCTGCATATCTTTAAAACATTGCATTTGCCACTGCTCTACGAATTGCTGTCCTGTGGGCATTTTTGGAAGATGCTCATTTACCCCCTGGCAGGTTTAATTTTTAGGAGTGATGTCCTTTTCCAGCAGATAATTTATGTCAATAAAAACTGTGAAGGCACACTCAGCTACATGTTAAAGTCAGTCCAGCTAGATACGCAAGTAAAATACTCCAGAGCAAAGGTTTCCAGATTATTTATATCCCCTGTAGACTGTCATGGTACTGACATTGCTCTTGCAGATCAGAGAAACCAGATGAGCATTTGGTTGTCCGTGATTGTGTAGATAATCAGTTACCAAAAACGACAGCACATTCACATAGAGAGAAGTGGTCTGTGGCTCCTCTGTTTTGACAAGCTCAGTTGCTGCTCCTGGATTTGAATTGCTAAAATCAGCACAAATGTTATTGTTGAAAGCCACAGACCATGGTTTATGTCAATGACAGAGAAACCTCAGAAAGTTTGGAGGTTTCCTGTCAGCACCCAATAGTTTGGGTATTTCTCCAGCTTTAGCCAAACAATTGAAGTACGGCTGTTTGAAAAAGTTCAAGTAGTAAACTCTGAGGCACAAATTGTTTAACAAGATTTCTGAAATGTGTGGTTTCAGTCTGAGGTTGCAAGATCACCCATGTGCTTGCTATCTCTTTGTTACCTCCATTAATTACTTTCATGAATATTATTGCATCATCTGATTCCGTGATGTTAATGAGGGTACACTGTGGCAGGTTCCATCCAATCCTACAAAGCTCTCAAGAAGACCTCCCAGTCTAGATGAATATAACATCTTAAAAAGCAGGAAATGAGGTAACATCACTCCAATCCCATGGGGAGATGACAGAACTTGTCTGAGATCATGGCTGAGATTCGTAATAGAGCCAGGGACTGCAGCAGATCTTCTGAGATGCCAGCCAGCACATTATTGATGAAACTCTTCCTCTTTCTGCTAATGAAGAAACATCAGTATGGATGCTGAGAGTCAGTTACCAGAAGAAATAATTGTTTGAGAGACTTTAAACTTCAAAACAAATCCCATTTTAGTTTTGAACAATAGGTTAAGTTAATTTTCAAATTGGTATGAATGGGGTTGACTATACCTGATTCAGAATAGCAAACATCAGCAAAGCACCAGCAATTAACCAAATTGTTAACAACTGCTCTGCTGGGGAGAGTCTGGGGCAACTGTGCAGGCAGGGGAAGAAGGTGGTTCAGTGTAAATTTTACTGAACATTTCAGTGCTGAGTCTGATAAATGGTTTCTGAAGGGTTTTTGTGAAGTATCTGGGACTCCGAGGAGAGAGAACATTTCTCAGCCCAGCTGCTGTGAGCCAGAGTATCCTACCTGCAACACCAGATGTTGAAGCAGAGAGACAAAGGGGAGGTGTGGCTCTAATGGAGAAATACAAAATCCAGCCCCACTGGAATGGTCTCTGAAAGCAGTATTTTTCAAACATTAAGCTGGGAATAAAGTACTTCAATTTCTGACTGTGTGAGAAAGAAAGAAGAGTCTCAGACACCCATTTCTGAGCACTGAGTGTGGAGTCACAAGGTCTGTGGCTGCCGATCATTATCCAAATCTGCTCTGAGGTCTTTAACTCCTATATACAGAACATGGGTACTCTGAGTGTTCAGCTGAGCACCCTCCTGAAAATACATCCTAAACATCCCTGTGTGAACTGTTGGGTGAGTTTTGGGGAATTTGAAACACACAAATATACTTTTTTATTTTAATGGGTTAAAATATGCATCCTGTTAGTCTTTATAGACACAGATTCCAATGCTGGCACATACCATTTTCTTTATGCCCTCCTCTAAGCAAGCTCGTTCTTTTCAATGAGTCTGCTCAAACTGATGAAACTTAGCAGTAGCAGAAATCTGAATCTGTGGGTTTAAGCAACTCTTGTTCCTTACACTTCCATATGAAACTTTTACTTTTGCTTGAACTCTTTTATTTTCTAGTTTAAATAAGTCAAATTAATTTTAAAAAGATTCTGAAATAAAAATGGAGCTCAAATATCCATATGGATATCTCACAGGTATAGCAGCAGAAGTTTAATTCTACAATTACAGATTATAATTTTTGCTTAGTGAGGATATAAACCACACACTCACATCTCTCTGTAGTGATCAGAGAAAACTCCAGGCACTCATTACATTAAAAAAAAATCAACAAAACCCTCACCTCCTTCTAATATTTCAATAGAAAGAGGACTACAAAGTGGTGCTTTTTTCCTGTATAAAGTGAGTTTTTTTGTCAAGCCTCAATTTAACTGCAAATGTTGGAATCAAGTTCTGCAGATAATTGCAGACAATTTATCTTGTTTCTTACACCCCTTTTCTGCAGCTCCAAATACTTAAGAAAAGTCTCAGGTCTTTGCATTTGTTTTTCACTCGACTTGATTAAATTTACTAATCTGGATTTGGAACAGTTTAGGCACAGTTTGCTCTGCTTCAGTAATAATTATTAAAAGAAAAAATTGCCTTGCCTGATGGCTACGTGTGTGTGCGTGTGTGTACATAAATATATGCATATAATTATAAAGAATTATTCATGTTTCTTTGTATTTGCTATATACTTTAACTTCAGGTAAGTGTTTATTGCCCATTAAAACGGAGCAATTCCAAAATTTCCTAAGCATGATGAGCGGTACCATGAATATGTGTACGCCGTTGCCAATTACTACATGAATAACAATATCCTGAATGCCATATGCCTTCATTAAAAGGTGAGCTTGGGAATATTCTCAGTTTCTGCTTTCTCTGCGTTTCTCGAGCAGACTCCAGCCTCATGGTAGTCAGCAGCAGCAAGCAGTGGGGAGCTGCAGTTTTAATAACAAATTGTGACTGGTTGCTCCTGGCTGCAAAGCAGCTCCCAGCGCAGCGCAGGGCCCTCGAGGTTGTGAGGGAGGAGCACAGGGATTCCATTTAATAGATGGCCTTTGGAGGCAAATGCATCAAAGCCTAAGCAGACCCTTTGCTGTGGGAGATACTACCCTCAGCTGAAACTGGGGATAGGGTTCTCTCATTTGCTCGGACTTATCCGTTTACAGCAGACAATATCTTCATTAACAGATGAGAGTGGAAGGAGGACAAAGAGGCAAAAAGAAAAAAAAAAATCACTGTTAAGATTTTAAAGTGCATTATAACTACTTATTTCTCAGAGTTGAACTTGCTGTAGAATCACAGAATAGTTTGGGTTGGGAGGTTCCTTCAAGACCATCTTCTCCCACCCCCTGCCATGGGTAGGGACACCTTCCACTGTCCCAGATTGCTCCAAGCCCTGTCCAACCTGGCCTTGGACACTGCCAGGGATCCAGGGGCAGCTACAGCTTCTCTGGGCACCCTGTGCCAGGGCCTCACCACCCTCACTGGGAAGAATCTCTTCCTCACATACAATCTAAACCTATTCCCTTTCAGTCTGAAGCCGTTCCCCCTTGTCCTATCACTACAGTTCCTGACAGAGACACACAGAGCTTTGGTTCAATGACAGCAGCGCTCCCCAAGCCTGGAACAGCAGTTTTACAGCCTTTCCTGCTAATCACACACACACAGAGATTATGTCAATGTAAATTAGCATCATATATTATTTATACAAGAAGAGTTTTTCCAAAGTGCCAAGGACACCCAAGCACCCACCTCCCTTCAAAAATCCGTGTGGGAATGAGGTTCATGGATCCACCTGTACCTCCAGCCCCCACAAACACCTTGGTGCATCAGATGGGCTCAGTGTGTTTATTGAATTATCTGTAAGATTTATTTCTGAGGCATTTGCTTTGATTTTCAGAATCTGGATCCTGGACAAACAAATTCTCTATTCAGTTCAACCAGGCACTCCAACATATTTTGTTTGCATTAGCTTCACTCTGTTGCATTAGTAATGTCCCATCATATCATATTAGCAGTCTGCTTTGCTAGTACAGGAGAAGTCATTCGCACAGTACAAAGTCTACTTGTGTTAGCACTCGTTTTCCCTGTGTTCCTTTATAGACAGAGCTCTGGGGGCAGCAGGGGAGTGGTAATTTCTTCAATACTTTGTGTTAGGTCTAATGGGGTATAGGAGGACATTTTGTTTCACTTAAATCTGGACAGGAATAATCTAAGCATTTTGTTTTCTTCCTTTTGTCTTCCCAAACACAGAGATTGTTAAACTGATTTTATTTAACCAAAAGGAGTTCAGCTGGCTGGGATTTTTGAATGTTGGCATTTCAACCACTTTTGTTTTGAAAAAAACAAAACCAAACCAAACCAAAAACAGAAAAAAAAAAAAAAAAAAAAAAGAAACAATGTTTATAGGACACCAAAGGGCTTTTTTCCTCTCCTTATCCCAACTTCATTCCCACCCTGTTCACTGCTGAGTCCACATAACTATGGCTGACTGCAATGAGAGGAAGACTCCCTGCTCCTTTGGAAATAAAGCCACCATTTTTTGTATGCTTACAGAAAATTGAATCCAGCATAAATCAATAATCAGACTGAGCTTCAAACTCCTTTTTTGCACCAGTTCTCATGTGGGGTCTAAGGATTCTCTTTTAATGTGTATGCCAGACAAGGTCCAGAACAAAACTGAGTTTATTTTGTTGTTTACTCTCTGAATCACTGGGACAATTGGTCAGGTCTGTGACCCAAGTGTGAAAGCATTTTATTGCTGTTGAGTTATTCTGCTACAGGACACCAAGTGAGAAAACAGTTATTTACCTATTACACCTATTACATTAAGTTAATCAGTTTAATTAAGGCCAATCCAGCATCACTGAGCTCTTAAATATGCTAAAACTCTAGGTAAGAGGAAGGGAAAATGGGTTTATATGTTGTGGAAAGGGAAAATAGTCTTATCTGGGGAGCTGTGTCTCACCTGTTACTCAAACAGGAGGATCAGGACCCTTCCTCCTTGTCCATGACTACAAACAATATTCCTGCTACCCAAGGGAACATTAACAAGCCTGGTACATGATGAAGTTTAATATCTCATGGTTTAGGCACTTGTCAGGTCTTCCAGAGCAAAGCTTCTTGCCAGACAAAGACTCCTGTGATACACAATGCCTTTTTAAATTTTTTTTATGTTTTAGCAGACTAATGAGGGTGAGAGGAACACCAGGCCCGCTGCTGTGGCACATGTGACGTGTGCTGCGTGCAAGCCTGTACTCACAGAGAGACTTCTCCCTCGTTGCAGGGCAAAGACATCCCAAATGGATGCTGGTAGGATTTCACAACTCCAAACCTATCACAGGTGTGTGGCGAGAAAAAGTGTTTGAGAAATGTTTCAGGAGTTATTAGAGCTCTTAGAACCCACTCTGTATCTCTCCTGACTCGTTTCAGTGCCTCAGGTGGCACGTACAGCTGCTAATGATCAGTGTTATTTACTGCATGATACGGCCTGAAATGAAGTTGTGAATCAGTGCTTGACAGAATAACACAAAGCAGAAATGTGGCACCTGTCCAAGGCTGTCCAAAGCCATGAGCAGCTCAAGAGAGTCAAACACTGTATGCTGAGCTCTCTCAAAAATTTGGCCATTAAAATTGACCAGGATTGAAAAAAGGAACACTTTTTAAATCTTGGCCCTAGGACCAGGTATGCACTAACCAGAGGGAAAAATGGTAACAAAAACATTTTACAGATGTTTTTTTCCGGGAAGGTTTTTAGGGTATTCACCAATTTGATGACTCATAAATTGTCAAGACTAGAAGTGTATTAAAATGTTTAGAAGGAGTGATTTACCAGCTCTCTAATGGAACAAAATATTTAGGATGTGAGTCTTTTCAAATCCAGCTTGGATCTGGCACAGAAGTGAACATTACCCAGCTCACACCAAGACAGAAGACTTCAGTGCATCCATCTCGCTAGAAAAAAACTGAGGCAATTAGTAAAAGCAATTTTGATATCTGATGCTGTCTGTCCTAATGCCAGCCTAGACAATCTTGGCTGAAAAAATAGCTTTTCTGAAAAGTACAACTTCTCCCCAGAATAACTTCTTAAGAGCTACATCTTACAACGTTACCTTTTTTTCACTTTTTTTCACCCCTGTATCCTGTAGAAGATTTTTTTTGAATGCACACGAGAGAAGATGTTTCATTTGCTATAAATTATCCCTCAAATATTTGGCTTTACATTCCCACACATGGCCTCAATTAATATTGACAGCTACAGCAGATGCCTTCCTTGGGACTCCCTGTTGGAAAATCCGTGGTAGTGGACTCTCATATGGGTCTCAGCACCCAGATAAGATATTGCACAGAGGGGTGGAAGGCAAAGGTTGCAATCTGTCCCTCACCTGTTGGCTTCTGCCTCCTGCTATTCTCCTCGAAGCTGCTGCCTGTTTGCATTTTCATCCAATTTCTGAATCATTTTATCAAGACAGAATAAAAATAATTAAAAAATAAATCCATATCCCAAAATATAGTTTATTGACTAGATAATTCTCTAACTCTGAAGCCAGTAAGAAGGAAATCAATAGAATTTTTAATGTTAAAACTAAAATTAGTGAAATCAAAATCTCTGTTGACTTCTAGGGAGTGAAATTTTACCCTCCAGAATATTGTATAACCACCTAACCAAGCCATTTAGTGTCAGCCATGCAACAGCTCTCTGGATCCTGATGTGTGATGAACACTAAGACATGAGGAATTCTGACAAAGTGATGCTAAAATGTTTTAATATGTTAGCCTAACATCACTGACCTTGTGAAGGAGACACAAGGATGGAACGGGGGCTGTGTGTGGTGCTGGAGAGGCTCTGGTTTGCGTGGTGGCTCTATTTGCTGATGTCAGAGAGCCTTCAGAGTGATACAGCATTAATATTGTCTCATGTCAGGCAATGCAAATACAGAAAATTACAAGTAGAGTGAGCACATACTGAAGATGAGCTCTGTGACATCCATTATGTAGAAGCAAAATCGTCTTACCTCATGAAAGATGGCAGCTTGGAAGGCTAAATTTAATGACTGGGATTCTGATCTCGCACTGGGTTAAACCGAAAGAAACTCCGTGTCAGGTAATGGAAATGCAGTACTGCTGAGCAAAAGAGGGTCGGGTTTACTGCTGCCTCCAGCCTCCTTTCTGTAGGAGCTGTCAGCTACTAAATGTGGCTGTTCTTTAGTGTCTCATTTTTTACAGTCATCACGACTGTTATTAGAAAACCTCCAACAATATCAAGTTGAGCTATAAATTAAAAATAAGCCAGCGGTACCTTTAAATGTGCCACGAGCTTTGTTTTTGGCACAGGAGCCTCTGAGCGGAGGCTTGCAGCTCAATTCAGACAGTTAGCAGGGTGCTGACAGCAACATGTTGGTACAAGACTGTACTTCTCTCTTTGGTTTTGTTTTAATTAAAGCCGCATTTATTTTTTAGAGCAGGTCATAAAGCTAACCTACTCTGACAACACTGAATTGCATTATAAAATCGTTCCTTATAATAATTATAAATCTCTGCTAAAGCAAATTGAAATGAAATTAAAGTACCGGCATACGTTGCCTTTCTTCCTGATAGGAGGAATTCATCTGATCAAAATCACCACCCAGAGCTCAGAGTTTGCAGCGAGGACAGATCCAGAAATGAATCTCAGTCTCCAGCTTCCTGCTGCTCTGAACAAGTTAAAGTGTCAGAGTTTAGCTCCAAAAGATGCCCTCAGAGCACCTCACAAGTCACTTGGCTGTACCACACCACGTGCCACAACTACAACAGGTTTCAGTGGCACGTTTTCCACCAGCTTCAGATGAATCCTGTCTTTCCACACTTCCAGCAGAAATGGGAAATGTTGGTGTCACAAGTGTCACAATTTAAGTGAGGCAGTTTAAAGCAGAAAGGGAAAAAAATTATATATATGTATATATATTAAAAAAAAAAAATAAGCCAGAAGTATTGAATGCAGCAGGCTGATTTCAGAAGGTTTATAGTCTGGGGTGACATTACTTATATGACACGTATGGAAACTATGGGGTGGAATTTCCCTGAAAACAGTCCTTCCCACAAGATTTCTGGCACTTTGGATTCTCTACACAGCTCAAAATCCTGCGAGGACAATCTGTCTCATTGTACTTGAGTCCTCCTTGGTTGAGTTGGAACCCAGGGGCCAGATCCTTAATTTATGTAAACAGGAAGAATTCTGTTGAAAGAAATAGAGAAGAACCAAGGGATATTCTCAGTCCAAAATATAATAACGAGAAAGGTTTCTAAATCCTTCAGGACCTCAAAAAGTACAGACCAAATTCCTTCACAAAAGTGAGTGGGATGAGAAGAAGTGTTTTTTCTTTGGCTCTCCTGATGGCCTGCCCAGAAAAACAGACATTTTTCTGTCAAGAAATTTGCAGTCAGGGGAAACCCCTCGGTCTCCTGCAGTGAGGTACCTCTGTGTTTTGGCCCTTCATTTCTCAGCACCCCTCAGAACTGGGAACCTGAATTAGCTGCCAATTTCAGAACGCACCGAGTCAAGAATTTCAGGATGAGAGGGAGCACAGTGTCCTAGAGTTTGCAAGTAAGATGCATTTATGTGGGTCACACGTTATAGGAAATCTCAAGGGATGTCACGGCATGAAAAGTCTGAGGAATGTGTCGAGGCGGCCAGGCACTGAGGTGATTCCAGAAGTGTGCTGAGTGCTAAAAGGACAAAGTATTTTATAAGGTGGAGTTTAACTTCAGAGTACTTGAAGTGAAATAATCTCTACAGTGATTAGCAACCAGCAGTTCAGGCAGCTGGAAGTTGAGAATCCCACTTGCTCTGGGTGCATAGATGATGGGTAGGAAGATGGTGGTGGTGATGGCAGAGGCAAATGAGTCCCATGGAAGGTTTTCCACAGCTTTTTCTGTGTGTTCCTCCAGTCTACAACACCCAAAGACTTTTTCTGGTTGAAGCACAGGTTTGCAGCTCAGGAAGTGCTACCTGTTAGTGGCAGCCCAGTGGTTTAATTTATTTTCCCCAGGACTCTGGACTGGGACTGTGTCAAGCTGGTGCTGCCTAAGTTTCCAGAAAGAAACCTTAGCCAGCTGCAAAGCATGCTGCTGGAATAACCTAGCAGTGAGTTTATGGGTACATTCATTAATTGCTGCATTGCTTGGCAGGCTGGACTGGTTACCAGTTTGTTTCCAGTTGCAATGAAATCCAAATTCCCAGTTTGGATCTCCCTAAATGAAGCCCAGCATGGTTTGGATGCTGCAGCTCCTTTCATCTCTGCAGATGCTGAGATCAACTGCAATCTTGCATCTGAGTGATCTGAACTCTGTGTGTGTGAGTGGGGTTGGCGTGTACCTTTGCGGAGGAAGGCATTTCCTAATCAGGACCTTCAGCTTAAGCAACACCTTGCTTTCCCTAATGATTTGGCAAAGTTAATCTGTATTGCCCTTCAAAGCATCCAGCAAGGCTGGCTATCCTCTCAGATTCCTCCTGAGAAATCTGCCTTGGGAAGTGGAAGCCTCCAACGAGGATGGGGATGGGTGAGAAGGAACTCATAGTTATTCATATCTGATATGGGATGATGTTTTTAACTGATTTGCAAATGCTCTCAGGTGTCATGATAGAAACAGGGAGAAAAATATGCAGATACATCAAAATCACTGCCAGGATGAGGAGTAACTATTGCTACTTAGATTACGATTTTCCAAATGTCTGATTTCGTCACAAGGGGTGTAGCAGGAAATCAGAGAGATACTAAGAAAAATAAGTCCTAAAATTGTGAATGATAAAGAACTGTAGGTGATATCTAGGAACTCTGTGGTCTATGAGCGATCACAGGAGCTTCTGCTTCTAATTCCACTGACTTCCACTTTGCTGTGGTGTTTATATGAGACAGCAGCCCATGAGTCTGGCAAACTGGCAGAACAGGCAAAAGAAGACTTCCAAAATATTCCTGACATGAGCAAGTCACTTCACTACCTTCTTTTGCTGCTTTTAGTCTGTCATACTGTCCTTAAACCTGAAATCTTCTTGCTTTCAAGATCTCTGTCTAAACCTTTCGGAACAAGAGCAGTGTCTACTTGCTTGTCCATACAAGTGCAAGCACAGCAGGTCCCAGTCGTAGTTATAGCCTGCAAGTGCCATTACAGAATACCTGGTAATAGTGGGAAAAAAGGATGAAGTCATCCTGAGCTCTCATCTCGTTTACTCACCACCCATGGAAGTTTCTGTATTTCCACCTCTGAGAGCACAGCAGGTTTGCTGGGTCCCTCTGGACCCAAATTTGGAAAGCTCTACCTTTATCCCCCCTCCTCTGTTGGCTTTGATAAACAGGCTCCTGCCAAATCTATCAGAGGAATATTTCTCCTCTGTGTCCTGTGAGTGCCCAGGAAGCTGGGCATGACATTCAAAGCCAAAGACCAGAGCAGAGTTTGGCATAGCAGACTTTAGTAATCTAGGTTACTCTCAAATCTAAAACCTGCAAAAATAACCCCAAAAATATGTTGAGTCTGGCTCACATGTATGTCCAGAGTATCTATGTTTAGCTTGACTACTTAGTGGTTTTGTGGCATTCATGAATACACAAAAATGGTTCTTGTCCCAAAACTCAGACAATGATTATTTCCTGAGCAGTGATTGTGTATCTTCTGCTGCAGCTGCTGAGAGGGTGGCTCTAAAACACAGCGAAGAGTGGTCTATGAACCAGCACTGAAGAAAATCCCTTTATGAAAAAGAAGTGCTCCTTGGAGGGCCGCTGCAGTGTAGTGTGATGGGACAGGATTGAGATTTGGGTTTGCATTAATAAGAGCCTGTGGTAAATTCTTAGCCATGGCATTAAAGAGGTACCTGAGGACAAAGATGGCTACTGATTATTCAAACTGGCTGGGCCTGGAGGATCACATTTTCATGAAGGTGTTCATGTCAATACACATGTGCATTTGTCACGCACCTGCTGTAAAAGGGATTTCCACATCTCAGCACTCACACGTACATTTTCCACTGTTGCAGAGGCAGCTGTGGTGTCTATGTGAACACGGCAATTTAGAAACTTCAGCGTCTAAACATCTTGAAGACCCATTAACCAAAGAATTCAACTTCATGAACCAGCTTCAAATCAGCACTTGCCCAACATGGTCAATTTTTTAAACATCTCAGCTCATTTGAGAACCAAGAGCAGCTGAAACTCACTTAGCAGTTGAAGCAAAGATAACCTGGTAACTCATAAGTAGGGATTCCTTTACAGCATAAGCGTATAAAAATGGTCCTTTCAAGGTTTTATCCTCACACCAGAAGTATCTAGAAGATGACTCACTGCAATAGTTCACCTTCTTAATTCTCCAATGCAAACTTTTAGTGTATTGGATGTGAGAAATCGCTGAGGTTAAAGGGTGCAGTAACATTGTGTGGGCCATAATCAGTAAGGTAACTGATAGAAAAGCACAGACCCAAACATTTGAGGAAGAAAATGGTGTTATTTTTACTCTTCATTAACTCCTGAAGTATATATTAAAAGCTGTAGTTTCATTCTATAGACTACACTGAGTACTCTATCCCATGGATCACTCATCTGATTTTTACATTTTTGGTCCTTGAAAATGTTTATTTATATGATTGCTACCACTGAAATAATAATTCTAATGACAGTAGTAGTAATAAACATGTTCAAAAAGAATCTTTCAGTCTAAATAGATTGCTTTATTCTCTTTCCTGATCTGCACTGCTTTCTTTTCTTTCCTGATCTGCACTGCTTTATACACGTATACAGAAATATCTGTGCATATATACACACAGATATATATTAACACAAATCCAGCCAGCAGCTCCATGTTCCACTTACTTCCCACAATTATTTTATTTAGGAAGCTCTGATGAAACACTTCTTTTGAAAACCTGGCTCCATTGCTTTTAGCATTTTAGCTGCAAAGAAATTATTCAGCCTGTCAGGGTAATCATCATAAATATTGCTGTCCATGGTTTTTACACAAGCCAATAGTAACTGGTTGGGTCAGTTCAGCTCAGTTCAATGACCTTCCAAGAAAGAGTTGTATTTGTATTCCATTCCCAAATACAGAGCAGAATGCATGTTAAAATGGGCCATTGTTAAGGCACTGACCTCTTTCCCATGATTTCTGAGTCATAGCCACTGACACCAGCAAATCTGAGCTCTGCATCCCATATATTTGCAGGTGTATTCTCTGTTTTTTTCCTGCAGAAGCTTGAAGCATGTGAGTTACTTTACAATTTCGAGGATCTGTCTGGACAACAGGTACAGAAGCATGTGCCTCAACATCCAGACTCACCCATATTCATCCTGAATATTTTGCATGTATGACTTAAATATTTTGTAATCGACCTACACCCACATCCCACTGATCAGTAAACTGAGGCTCAGGACAGTGATGCTGCAAGATCAGTCAGGGAGTTAGTGGTGGAAACCAGAATAAAACTCCGGAGTCAGCTGCTAACCACATAAGCTATCCCTGCTGCTGGCCTGCAAAGTAAAAATAATGGTTTGGAGTCCTCCAGTTTTCATTATTAGCTTTTTGGATGAGTTTTGCCTAAGGGGAATGAGTTATTCTCCGCTGTTGTATGAGTGTGTTTCACTTCAGCTGAATTATGTGTCACTTTATGGTAGGGTTGTCGTCATTTTTTTCTCAGCTGTGCTCGGGGAGATCTTTGTGAACATCTTGTTTGACAAATTCTGCACCACCCACATAACCACTCTGAGGCAGACTTAGCAGAGTCAGACACTCAGCTGGGCCCACTTATCTTTGGTGGATCTCGTGTCCTTGTTGCTAATTGGGATCTGGCAGGCCCAGTGGCCAGAGCAGAGCGTGGGGTTTGGATCTCAGTGCTCGGTGATTTGCTTAGCTGTTTTGTCCTTGTGGCTTTGGGCAAGTCACTGAACTTGATTGAGAGAGTGTTCCTTTATGTGCTTGTTAGTTCCTAACGAAAATTTCAGCCAATGCAAAAAGTATTTGCAGTATTTATGCCTTATTTTTGCAGGGAGGAGATATTACATTAAGACAAAACAACGTTTTACCCAAACACAAATATTTCTTTTCTTCCTTTCTTCTTTTTTTTTTCAGTTTCTTGAAATCTGGAAAATAAATCATCCCTAAATCCAAACTGCAGCTTCTCTAAGAAAATGAAGAAAAGAAATTTCTATTTCAGCAGCTACTTTTTTTCTTTTTTTTTTTTTCTTTTAGGGAAAAAAAAAGAAATTTCATGGAAGTTTTCAAGCTACTGAAAGCATACAGAAATGCCTGGTTTGTAACCTGTGCTGTCTTGGTCCAGCTGCCTCAGTCTCAAATGTCAACAAATAATGGTGACTTTCAAAAATCTGTAGGTTGTGTTTTGGATGATATTTAGTTAAGCGATATTTCTCGTGTATAGAATAGCCTTGATTACATTATCTAGCAGAATAAAACCAGATGGCAATGAAGTAACTATTTATCTTCCTGGTGCATTTTAATACACGGGGAAGTGAGGGCACAAGAAGCTTGGTTTAAACTTGGCATAATATGGTCACTGGGAGCTATGAAGTCTTTTCTCAATCAGCTCTGCTCCTGCACCTGATCTTGACCTGAAGGCATTGCTCCTGCTCTAACCTTCTCCTCCTTGAGCTAAGCCATCTTATTTCTACTTCCTCTTCTCAGCATGTTCCTGGTTTGCTTCCTCAGGCCCAGCACAACATCGTTTCACACCATCTAGTGAGCTGGCACTGCAGCACAGGGCAGGAAGCACAGCTACATCCCTCGATGGTGCAACAAGACCGGACTGACGAGAATGAGCCATGGCAAAGGCAGAAAATTACAGACCAGCTCACTGCAGCCCATAACTGAAGTGCTGCCAAATGGTGAGAAGTTTGCCAGTGCTCCCTGCAGTGGACAGAATACGGGTGTGCTTCTGATGGAAATCCAGCCCGTCCTCATTTTGGACATTCTGTGTTTTATGTGATTATGGCACAGTTGTTTCTGAGCTGGTAACAGGCTTGCATGACACTCTTCCACTCTGCATTCAATGACCAAGAACTGCTGCTTGTGTTTGTACCCTTTGTGGTCATACAGAGCAACTGTTCATGCCCACAAAGGGATTGCCAGGACCTGAGCTGTGCCATCAACGCCAGAATCTGCTCTTGGAGGCAGAGAGACACAGTTTGGCAGGACAAAGCTAAGATCTGAACCTTTCACAATTCAGCATACTTAGCAGCCTGGGTGGATGCTGAATTTCATTATCTCTTCAAATTGCTGCAGATTTGTTCAAAGAAGCCTTCCCCTTGTTGGTAGGGCCACACGACAAGAACCAGCACGCTCGGATCTGACAGTGACGTTCACTCCCTTCGGAGCACCAGAAACCAGCCAAGCGGGGCTGTGTGCCAGCCTCCGAGATAGGCCAGCCCCAGCGCTCCTGTGGGCACCTGCCAACCGTGAGCCATCCCCTTCTGCCCCCCCCTCCAGGCGAAACTCTGATTCAGCATCTTAAACAAAACCGCAAAACCTGCTTGTCAGTCTGGGAGCTCTCCCGTCTCTCTCTTCCCTCCACCACAAGACTCTGCTTGCAGCCGTGCTGCTGCCCAGGGGCTGCAGGCAGAGCAGGGTATGTTCAGTAACAGCCTCACACTGGCTGCTGTTTGAGAAACTGCTGGGCTTTGGCTTGCTCAGGGAGCGCAGTTGTTGCTCCCCAGGCTTGGCAAAGCTGTCCGGACTTGTACTCCCAAGGAGCGTTTTTCAGCAAGTCCTGGGCTCTGTCACCCAGACACAACTGCGTTGGGGGAGTTTGAAGCTTTTCAGAAGCAGAAGTCTGGTGGTTTGCTCCAACCCCGGCTTTTCTCTCATGTAATTTAATTCTATTTTATTTTTTCTTCGTGGCTTGAAGTGTCAGTGAAGTAGAAACACAGTAAAAGGATAATCCTGGACAAGATTATTGCTCCAAGTAGAGATGCTGGAGCCTTCCCAACCCCAGGTTTGCTTTGGTCCCCAAAGCAGCCTCTCTTCAGGCAGGGAGGAGGGCTGAGGGACAATTTTTTAGCTGACTGGAGTTGGCCAGATTTCTTCTTCAACCTGATACAGCCTTTGCTGTCATTCTTCTACTTGCCTGAGTCATCCTAGTCCTTACTGCAACCCCCTTTTTCTGAGTCCTTCTTTTTTATGTTTGATGAGGATCACATATCACAGACAGATTTATTTACTCTCTGGAACCTGTTGGATTTCTTTCTGCATTTTTACTGATTTCCTACAGCACAAAGTCTGAGTAGGGAACTAGCATAGCCTTCGTCCTTATAATTCAGCTGCCCTTTTTATCCTCTTCTTCCCTGACAAGGCCTTTTATTTCCTATTGTAACCCAATCTTTTTTGTCCTGGTCTCTGTAGTTAGTCGAATAGATCCATCCAAACTATTAAAAGCAGCCTTTTCAGAATAGAAGTATTCAAGTTTTTATCTGTTCCCTTAACACGAGTGCAGTCATACAGACTTTTGAGTAAGAAGGGCAAATGCATTAGCTTTGGATATCAAAAGATAGAACGAACTGTCATCCTACCTAATAAAATGAAAAATCCTGGGAAACACTGTATTTAGAAAGTGGAGACGATGAAACACCTCCCCTTCCCCTTGCTATCTAAAAGAGCCCCAGAATAAGCATTAACCCACAGCCTGGAATCGGAGTCCTTTCCTTGTCTGTGTGGCCGAAGTGGCTGAAAACAAACACCCCAACATCCCTGATTCTGCAATTTGATCTGAAGGGTGCCATTGCTGCCTCTCTCCCCCCATCATTAGGCTACATCTAAAGGCATGAATTTTACACTTAAAGAATTGTAAACCTGATTTTTGCCCTGTAGTGAGCACATTTTGATAAGGCCCCAAGATTATTCCTATAAATGAGGAGAAATGGCATAGATGTGTCATTAAACCTGGAAAGAGAAGTTGGTAGCGTAGAGTAACGAGAAGGTAGTGGTTATATTTAGAAAGCTTTTCATTAGGTTGAATAGAAGGTATTAGTCCTCACAGTCCTAGATAATGTAGTGCTTGTAGAGGTCTGCAATAACTGGACTGTAATTTTCAGAGGTTTGAAGGGCTGTGGAAGAAAAAACTCCAGGCTTTGAACAGTCAGTGAAAGTGAGATTAATAGGGGAGAAAAGCACTGTTACCCTGAGAAAGCAGAGCATACAGATGAATAAAGCAACTCCAATCTAACAAGACAATTTGAATTAAATCCAGCCTCCTCTACAGGTCTGGGATATGTCAACACCAGGACACGAAAACTTGGTTCCCTCAATGGTTTGGGACTGTCACTAGTTTTTAGACAACTGCTTCTGGATCTTTTCCTCAAGCACAGCTCCAAAGTCATCCCAGAGCTGGGTGGCTCCTTTCCTGACCTTAATGAGCCTGCATGTGGTAGAATTTGCTCCAGTGCTTGAAGATACAAAGAGGGAAAGGTAACAGGCCCATTTGTATCCAGCCTCTAGCTAGAAGCCCAGAGCTGGAAATCTGAGCTCAAAGCTGTATCAACCTCAAGATAGAAACTCTTGAGTTTTGAGCAGCCTTGTAAGTAGATGCCTCTCCTCTCCTTCATACTTTACAGTTTTATACCAGCTGTCAGATTCATGCTTAGCTGAATATAGAAATTGGGAATCCCCTTACATGTTCTGTCTCTCCACACACAGAAATGGTGGTAGGTGACCACAGGAGTCCCCTTGGAGAGAGGCAGAGATTCATCACTGCTGTATCATCTCAGGTGGACTGTCAGAAGTCTTGATAAGCTTTCCTGGAGAAGTTAAATCTAAATTTAATGCTAAATTAAATGATAATTAAGTGTGTAATGTCCTCAAAGGTCTTGTTTCAGGCTCCTGGCAGATGTGGTCACCTGCTTCATGCTCTGATCAGCAACTTGCAAGGAAGGTGAGATACTTTTTTTCTTCAAACAAATGAAATTCTTTATTCCAGTTAACATTTATCCTTCTCAGGGCATCCTTGGGTATGGCCTGTAGCACTTCTTTAATCTCTCCCTCTAAACAGACTCTGTCTCCACAAAGAATTTTCTCTGTGTTGGTTTCTATTTAGTTGTACCTTGTCTAGCAGTTTTCTACTTTAGGTCCTGTATATTTTTTCTCATAATGGATCCCATGAAGCTTCCATCATAAACAAAATGCAAAATAATTTATAAAGCTTCTGGTGCTTCAGTACTCAAAATTGCACCTAAAATCTTTGGTTTGGCCGGGGACATGGGTGTTAAATCTCAGCCTAAAAATAATGCACTCAAGAGCTCAGCTGGAACATCCCTTCACGAGACCATCTGTCATAGCTGAGTTCGGAGCAGTTTGGTGCATTGCTGATCTGTCTCAGTGTGTTGTTGTTTTTGTCTCCCCACTGGTGAGGCACATTCTTCTCGTTCTCCTAATTTGTTTCTTTCAGAGCGTTTTTGTTCAGCAGTTGTCACCAAGTCAGTGTGACATGGAGCAGGAGGGAGGAGAGGGACACGTTGTGCCTGACCCATTTGGTGTCGGCGCTGCTGGGGCTGCCCAGGGTGGCTGTGGCCCATTCCTGTGCCCATCCTGCTGCTGGTTCTGTACTCCCACTGCAGCCCCTGCTGTCTGCCTGCTTGGAGATGAATCAAATCATGACAATGCCTGTTGACAGTGGCTGAAATTTTGTTCCCTTTTCCATTGCTGGTGACTACTGGAGCCCTTCCAGCCCTGTTACTGGGCAGTTTCATCCAGGGGGTTGTGTTTTCCCAAAGCCCTGGTGATCCTTGCACAACCCTCACCGCAGAACACTGCTGGTATGGAGCTGCTTGGAGTGGGTTATACATAAACACACATTTCAGCACCTCTGCATTCACCACTCCATTCTTCCTTTCAAGCCCTCCTGTCCTTTCCCCCTCCCCTCTCTGCTCCCTGTATGTCTTGTTATACCTTGTGTCTACATGCCTAAGTCATGCTTTGAATAACAGCTGTCTGATTCTTTGCTTCTTCTCATATCCAGCTAATTATTTTCAATTTATTGATTTTCCACATGGAGATTAATTGGTTATTCAGCTCTCAAAGCCTATATCCACACAGCTGTGAGCTAATGCATGGGTATGGGAAGGGGTAGAGGAGTATGTGTTTATGTGGCTGATCACCTTTCTGATGAACTTGTGGAGCAAAGCAAAGGGATTTTTCTCTTCCTCACTCATTATAAAAAGCTTCGAAATCTTACCAATGAATAATCACATTTCATAGGGAGCAAAAAATAATGAATAAAAACCTGACAAACCTGCAGTAAGAAAATTGTTAACATGTGTTTTTCCTGTAACTTTAATTGCACTGGCTAATGTATTCTGGGTGTGAAAGAGCCAGGCACAGTGGCAAAGTACCACAGCCTAGATGTGGGGTGAGAAGCTCCCCCAGGACCCCTCCTCTGGTCCCACCCCTCTGCCACAGCTATTTCTGCTTGTTTGTGTGACTGCATCAGCCTGTGGGGTGAGAACAACCAACCTTTTTCTTGTTTTTTTTCTAACCAAAATAATGTCAGTGGTCCAGTGTACAGCACAGCAGCTGCACCATGCACTCAGGGTAGGCACAGGCAGCAATGAATTCACTGCTGATGGAAAAATATCATGGAAGCTTAACCTCTGTGTATGGAACAGTGACTCTGATCTTACTGGTTTGTCTGACCAGCGAAAATCCCTGGAATTATGCTAATATAAGGCTGTGGATTTGAGCCTCATATATAATTAATCAGTAATTTGAGGGGTGGGAACTTTTAAAATGTTTTGTTAACTCCTCTATTAGCAGTTTTCACACCATTTTATGTCATCATGTCAGGTGTGTGACCAGGCTCCATTTGTAAGACAGTAATTGCCAAGGGACTTGGGGAGAAGTGGCAATAAATTGCTAAGAAATGCAATCAGCAGTTAAAGGAAAAATAAACAGAAACATTGGCAAAGTGATTATTATTTTGCAAGTCTAGGCTCAATATTTCCTGCTTTCCTGGAGCCTATCAAAGTGGTAGCCCAGATTCTCTGCCTGATTAGGATCCTTGGCTTGTTGAGCCCTGAGCTTCACATTTATAGTCAATATCTGAATGTTGCAGATTTCACTATTTTCAGGGCATGTTCAGGACTCTTCAAAAATCAACACAGTTATGTATGGTTTGAGACGTTCAGCTCAAAAAAAAAAAAAAGTTTGCCTCAGTGAAGTCCTTTTTAAACCTCTGACCTTGACTTTTATTCTTATTCCAGGAACACCAAGGCAAAAAATACTTCTGGACCTGACCTTTCTCTTGCCAAAACTTGATGGATTCAGTTGGGTTCTGGGCAAGGAGCTCCTCCCTAACCTTCTACGGCTTTCTTGTGACCACTGCTCTGAGAGGCCTATGCATATTAAAATTGCATGTCCCTGTTAGAACCACTGGTAAGATTTAGCTGGAATAAGCCAGAAATAGGGATAAGAATGCTGGTTGAAAGCCAAGATTTAAGAATGAGGGGCTTAAACACAGGAGATTTGAGGCAGAGCACAGAGTAGTTCTGACCAGAGAAACATGGCTGAAGAGCAAGACAGAACCAGACACGGGTGCTTTCTTTTATATTAACCAGTTCAAAAACGGGGATGGTGGGACAGCTGAAATGTGTCAAAATAATATTCATTTTTTCCCCAGTGTTAATTCCCATCACAAATTAACCTCAGTTATTTTCCTCTTCTCTCTTGGACACATGCTATTTGTCAAGCCATGTTGCCTTAATAGTTCCCAACCATCTGGGATAAATTTAGCCTGCCCAAGAAAAAAGTGCAACATGGCAGCCCTTGGATGAAGGAACAGGCAAGTCTCTTGCTGACTGCAGCCTCTTGTAGGTCATTGCAGCACGTGTGTCCCTTTCCTCTTATGACTTTTGTTGAAAATGGCTCAAGGTACAAAAAACTGAAGCTTCCTGTTGGGCTAGGAACGGATCAGTGTGGGTAAGGTAGCGTGGGCAGGAAGGCATGCGAGCATCTGGTTTGAATAGCTCCACACATGTAAGATCAGCCAACTTTCTGTAGGTTTCACGGGTTTTGGGTTTTTATCCCAGAGCTCTGGAGCAGTGGTGGACCCCACCCTTCCCTGCACCTCCCAGGAAGACTGTGGGGAGCTCATGGAGAGGGGGTCAGCCCCTTCAATTACAGGAGCCACTGACATTAGAAATAAACCCAAAAGGCTCGGACGTGCTCCAGAAGGTCAAGTGTCTCCTGTGACACTTGGGAGGCAGGAGGACCTGGTGCCTTGATGTGCTTCTGATGGGAAAGCAACATGTGAGAAGACAGGCGACCGAGCGGCCTGCAGGATACACATTCCTAAATGTCACTTAGCCATACAACCTGCGAGGGCGGAAGCGTGGGCAGATGGAGAAATAATATTTTCATTGAAAATTCTCTACCTCTAAAATATTTCCTGTCAGGTTCCTTCCAAGGAGGACTGGAGCAAGGAAAGAGGGGGGCCGAGGTGGGATGTGTGGCAGTGGATACGAGTTTGTGATTCCTCAGGCCTTTCCATTTTGAGAGCATTTAACTCAATCCCCTTTCTTCTCCCCCTCCCTGAGAAAAGGATCATGCTAAGCATTGCTGGAGCCGGAGGTAGTTTGGGAAGTGCAATAAACACCTGGCTGTTAAATGCTAAATGTTTACTCAACCAAAAATAAAAATAGTTCTAGTTTCCTCCACTACACTAGAGTTACGTTCACCAGTGCACATGAGCTGGAGTTTTGCACAGGGGGAGCCTTGAAAGGTTGAAACTCTTTGGAGGGGAGAAATTTGGAGGCAATAAGACAGGCCTCCCTCTGTCCTGTGAGAGCTCTTCTGCCATGGAGAAAATGCTGCAGCTGTTTGCCTGGTGCAACTTAAAAATAAACTCCTTCCTCCTTTCCTAGCTGCTCGTATCAGTTTCATGGGTGCCACCCCAAACCCAAGATGTCAAGTGCATAGGGTCAGAGTCCAAGGGTGGGCACAGTCCCCTCTGTGGGATCTGAAGAACAGGAGGGAGATGTGCCTCGATGCCTCAGAGGAAATCTCCAGGAGTTTGGAGCTGCAGTCACAGCAGCCTCTGGGTGCTCAGGAACTGCAAGTGTAAGTGGTGCAAATGGCAAACCCTTCAGCTGGGCAGTGTGGACGTGCCTGTGTGTGGATGATCCCAAGACAGCAGAGCACAAATTATGGTGCAGACAGTGACATCAGGAATTCTCACTGGAATGTTCTTTGCTGTAGCTCTCCCCATTGAGTTGCAGACATCGCGTTGCAATGTGTGCAAAAATTATTCTGCTTACGCTTCACCTCCAAAATGCAAGATGGAAAATGCTATGTATTACCAGAGATATTTATTTGGCTTGATTATATATGACACATACATTTGCAATATGTTTCCTTCAGTCAGGTCATCCGTAGATGGACTAGGAAATAGCATTTAACACACATGAAACAGAGCAGATTCCTTCCCTGAATGACGACTACTTGCTGATTCCGAAAGCTTGCCAACTTGTAAAGTAGCCCAGAAGGGCTATGTATGAACTAAACCATCCTTCAGTAGCAACTGCACTGTCTTATGCAGACATTCTCTTTCAGGTAGCAAAATAGATTATGACAACTGGAGCAAAGGACACCCACTTCACACGTATTCAGATGGGGGAGGAAAACGGGATGACCAATGGGAGCCCAAACCAGCGTCTCTATTCAAGCCAGCTAACACCAACTGCTTGCTGAAAGAAGTCCCCATCTTCCCCCTTCTTAACTGAGAGGGAGCAAATCCATGGGTTCCTAAATGATTCAGGACTCCCAGATAGGTAAGCGGAATTGGAATTACAATACTCCCAAACTTGAATTTGCTCCTGAGAACTGGGAAGCCCAGAGAGCAAAATGCCCAACCTAAGCTGAGGTAAGAGCAAAGGTGGATTAGTATGGAATTACTCTTGCTAAAATGAAATTTGTTATAGTTAACCAGAAAGTGTTCGGATAAAAAATCATAGAACAATTTGGGCAAAGAAAAACTAGAGCCACCTGTTTAAAGTTAGCCTTTAACCTATTCCCTCTGCCTTCCCTTTTGCTTTCTCTCTCTTTCAAATTTTCCCAGTATCTCCTCTTTCCATAGAAGCAAATCTTCCCCAGGGAAAGTCAATTCTGAAGGCAATTTTCCAAAAACCATTTGGCAGAATTGGCCGGTGCTTCAACTGCAAACATGAAAAGGCATTTATTCCACTAACTCAAGTGTAGTTTGGAAGAGACATTACTGAACTTGTTTTAGGAATATACTTTGACTGCATCAGTTTTATTGCTTCTTGTATAAATGTCAAACTCAATTTGCCTTAAAGCAGAAAAAAAGTACGTGGTAATGTATATATTACATACAAAAAATGGGGGGGAAAAAGTGTTGTCTCCATGGTAAACTCAAGCCTATTCCATGTTAATTGTGCTCATCAGACACACTCAGTATTTCATCAGTGGTGAGAAGAAAGAGTGGGTGTGATCCTGGTATTGAAGACTGTGTGTGTAGTATTGTTGTAAGCTGGCTAGCTAATAAAAGATCCTGAATTTCTATTAATTCTTATATTTTGGTTGCTTAATTTTGCTACCTAAAACTTTCTTGTTCATCCCTTAAAAGGGTTGCTTTCTTGTTGTGTAAAGAACTTGTGGTAACCCATCCTTTGTGCACCATCAGCAGCATTTAGGCTTGCACTGTTAGCACATCAGCTAACACACATCACATTTGAGATCCAGGACACCCAGCAGCAAAGGATTTTTTTCTTGGAAGGGGGGGAAGAAAAGAGAAAGTCTTCTAAATTCCTATTTCAATCAGCACTCATTGCCAAATTTTCTAGTGAGAAGCGAATTGGCTATTTCAAAACACTTTGTCTCAGCAAAACTGTAGTTGGAATTTCTTGGGGGCTAAAGAAAAAACCACATCTTTAATCCAAGAGTTGTCCCCCTGCTGAATTTCAAAGACTTGCTGCAGACAATGTGGGATACAGAGCTTCCAGGAGAAAAAGACTGGACTTTCTTTTGTGGTAAACAAAAAGTATTAAGCCACCTAAATAATCTACTTTCTGCCCTTTTATTGTGTAACATAATTTGCAGTAATTTTAGGTATTAGAATGGGCTACATATTAGGTGCTGCCATTCTTAAAATATTACTGGGAACAAATTGCATTTTGCAGTGTTTTCCTTTACATTTTAAGGTCTGATCCTGCAAAACTGTAACTTCCTTCACACGAGGAGCTGCAGTGGCATCAGCAGCACTTCTTATCTACATAAACTTAATGTCTTGCACAATTGTTTGCAGGATCAGGACATAAGGCTGAAAATGCAATTACTTTGTGAGTTACAAAAAAGAAAATGCTCTTTGGAATGGTAGGTGAGATTCTCTGCTGGAGTAAATGGTAAAGGACCCATTGAATTCAACGGAGCTTTCCTGATTCACACTTGCTGATATGGCCCATTAATTTTAGTGTATGAAAATGAATCTCTGCTCTAAAAATACCAATTAGTAATAAGCTTTGAGGAAGGAGAAAAAAAAAATCAATTTAAATTCATTTTGTGTAATGCACATTTTCTGATGCTATTTTAGTTAAATTATTATTATGCATAATAATGGCAGGGCAATAGGTGCTGTCACCTTAGGAATTTGCAGCTGTGATGGGTAGTATAAAAATTAGTGACAAGGAAATTTCAGAAAAGCCCATCAATTGAATACAATTGTCATCATTACGATCTGGATTAAGGCAGTGTGAACACATAAAAAGACATCGCACCAGCTCAAAATAATTTACAGTCTAGCTAGAAAAACAGAGCAGAGAGGAAGGAGGGAAACTGAGGCGGCAGAGCTTCCATGAGTGACTGAGCTTGGAGACAACCTCCTGCCTCCTGCCTGATGGCCAGGTGTGCTATTCAGCACACCAGGCTGTTCCTCAGGAAGGTTGTTTTTTTTCGGAGGGCATGTGCAAAAGTGAATATGTACTTTGGCACCGAGCCAGTTTCAGCATTCAAATTCCCTGGAGATAGGCATGCGAGCAGGATCCTGTGTGAACACCCAGCTCTGCAGGCATTGAAACACCAGTTGGTGCATGGGGTGATTTGCATGCTCATTTTGCTTCTATTCAGCACTCATCCCACATGCATTTGTGCAAAGAAGATCACACTCCTGCGCCGGAAAGTTAAGTGTTGTCTCTGTGCATTGCCATTCAGCGTTGGTTTTTCATGAACAATAAAAGCCTTTTGGGATAAGTGCCTCTCAAAAGAGGATTCAAGACTGGTTTCCTCATATTCCAAGCAATCCTGCCATACTAATGAATCGTAGTCATAGCTGGATTACTCACTGTTACTCATAACATAAGAGTTGAAATTAAAGGGAAAAAAAAGTTTTGCTTCATGCAATGGATTATTGAGGGGTGAAACTCATGTCCGAAAGTACTAGTTGGTTTAGAAAGTGATTTAAATCCCAGACGACAAACACAGCAGTGACCATTAAACATTATTTTTGCTAGCTGCAGATGAGTAGAAGTGGGGAGGATGTGCTGAGGGGATCAACACTTGCAGCTTGCCTTGTTCATGCCGACTTTCCTCTGCCGTGCGCAAGCCAGCACTGGGCACAGGACCACCATTTCACCCTAGAGCAGCTGAATAAGGTACCCAGGCTGGAGTTTACCCCAGTCCCTGTGGTTATGACAGCCAAACCCCAGTGCCCACCACAGCAGTTCAGGAAATTTAAAGCTGTAAATGTTCTAATATTGAGGGGTATTTTTTGTAAGTAAGGCAATAAAAGAAAATCATACGATTGTATCAGCTCTGCATTCTCATGGAGCTTTTCCAGGGGCTGCTGTGGAAACCTACTGCTCTGTGTCTGTGAGTGTATTGACTTGGCAGAGTTAAATCCATTTAGCACTTCTTGGGATGACAATAAAATCATATTACAACAACCAAGAGTTCAGGGTCCAAAGCACAGTAAGCTGCTTCGTACAACCTGGGGGTGCTCAGACCCTCCAGATATGGACCCTAAGATGTGGAAAATTGTTATTCCATCTAACCTTCAGCAGCTGCTAGATCAACAGCAGCAGTTCACAGAGCCAAGTCATCCTCAGGACAAGAACTCCCTTCCTCCTCTCCCACCAGCCCCTGTTAGTAGTTTCACCTTGTTCTGCAGTTATAAAGTCGTTTCTCAATGGCAGAGGAAAAAAAACCAAAAAACCACCCTCAACATTTCTTCCTCTAAGAAACCTATTGACAGGCAGATCCTGTGGATTCCTCCTAGTACAGCTATCTTTGAACTGAGGACTTCTTAGTGAAGTTGGGAAGTTTCCTGGGGTTTTACTGTTTTTTCCTAAATTGATTGTGGAATTTTTAAACAAGGTTGGTGCCTCTGATCTTTTTCTCAGCAGCTGCAGAATCTGTTTCTCCCCCCACAACTTGTTCCACAGAAACCAGGTATCGGAAAAATTAAAGGGGGAAGGACAGCAGCACCATTTGCAGAGCCAACTCAATTGAAACAAGGATCATCCCTATCGCTTTTGTGAACAAATATCCAAAAGGGCTTTGATTAAGTTCTGGGCTTATAATATTTGTGAATTAAGGATAACTGCAAAAGTTGGCTCTAGATTTTGATTTGAATATTGGACACTCCTACAAATCATTAATCCCCCCTGTTTGGTTCAGGTCTCCACAGTGAAATACAGATTTCTTGTTATTTCTTGTGTGCAGGCTTTATTTTTCCAAGCTTTCAACAAGAAAACATCATTTGTCGCTTTCCACTTTTTTCTGTGTATTTTCCATGTGTTGTTCTATATGTTTTCATTATAAGGATGCTGACCTTGCTTGCACTACACTGTCCGATCTCAGTGAAGTATGACTGGACCTGGCCTGGAATTTTTGATGTTGGTCTGTCTATAGTTATACACAATGAAATTATGTTGCTGTGAGTATAAACTCTTTCCCAGGCTCAGATACACAGTCGAGTGTGGCCATAAGAATGAGAGAAATCTCTAGGGATAAAACAAATCCCAGAGGCAGAATGGGACATTTTTTGGAGCTATGTTAGAGAAAGAGGGGTAAAAACATGCGCACACGCATACAATTTAATTTTGGGCTGTGCTATATTGTGTTTCTTGCTGAAACAACTGACAAAAAAAACAGATGAGAAGTTTTTCTTAAGAAACCTCCATCTTTCTCAAAATCAGCAAAGTGATGAAAATCTATGCAAAAGTGTAGCCTACGCAGGGTTCTAAACTCAGTTTGGCTGTCTTAGGACAGCCTGATAAAGCAAGGATCAGCATCCAAGTACTTAGGTGGCTTTTTACTCCAATCCTTTTGAGGGATGTCTACACCAACCCAATTCCATTTATTTTACACTCAACCTTTCCAAATAATGTTGGAACCAGAAAGTTATTTATGTGACCTGCTTAATTGAAAGAGCATTTGCTGTCAGTGATCAAATAAACTATTATTGATCTTCAGCATTGGAGGCTACTCACATGGAGCATTCTGGTACGTATTTTTCATTAAGTCACTTTTCAGAAAAAAAAAGATCAGAACGCAAGTGCAGCAAAAAAAAATATTCCTCCAGAGAAAAGAAACTGCAAAGCACAAAATAGCACCACCTGTGATTGCATAGCAATGTAAAGGCTCCAATACACACAACATCCTGCTCTGAACTCCCAATTCTTAGTAAGAAAACCTCTTTTAAATCACAGCGGAACATCTTGGCCCTTTGTTTGGGAAAAAAAAAGAGATGAGTCACAGAACTGCAGGATGGGTAAAGCTGGAAGGGAGCAGAGTGGGTCATGTGGTCCAAACTCCCTGCTCAAGCAGGATCATCCCAGACTGTAAGAACCCAGGCTTTGCATTCATGCCTTGGTGCTTTCACTTAGCAGTACAGATGCAGGAGACAACAGTCTTCACATTCCAGCACTTGGAACTTTTCCACCTTTTTGAATTTGAAAGTAGAGACTGAGACACAAGTGGTGGTTATTTACAAAACCCCTTCTGATCCAAAGGTGGTGTATAGCTGAAGAAATCTCTGAATGGTTAATTACTAGATGCTGAAAAGTTATCGTTCCACACAGTGGAATGAAGTTTAAGATTTGTCTCATTTGTGACTAATTCTGTGACAAAGCTATTGATTACATCATGTCTGAAGAGAGGGAAATACTTGTCCTACTTTTACAGCTGAGACCAGAGGCTTCTGTTGTGTTATGTTTCACTTACAACTTCTGATTGTGCTTGGGAAAAAAAAAAAATACTTAGAACTATGAAGGCATCAAGGTCAGAATTATCTTTCTCTCAAATGATGAAGGCAGTTACAGCACTGGAGAGCTGCTGGGCTCTCCTTTTACCCATCTTAGGCTGAATATTCACCAGGCTGTAGATAGGATGTAATTTTGCCATTCTCGGGGGTGGGGTGGGGAATGGGGTGGAGTGTTCTATTTTTAAGCAGAGTCTTATTCCAACTTCATTTTTCAGCAGGATTTTTTCAGTCTCTCAGATCAACATACTTTGTATTCTTCTTACTCTGTTATTAAAAAAAAAAGAGATCAAATCATGACTACACTCTCAAACTACAGCCATTTTGCTGATAGAATTACACAGCTCTAAAATATAAGGCTTATAATGGAAACACTAACACAGTCTTGACTCTGCTCTAATATCACTGAACTTCCTTTGGGGTTGAAGCTTTGCCTCAGGAACCTTAATTATCTGATGTGGTCAATTACTCCAAGATAATGATGATTTTATCAGGTATTACTGCTCAAATATTTTACGATAGACAGGCTATTTAATTGCATTCCTGACCTACCAAAATGCTTACAGATGACTCAATTAAACACTAAGAAGAGGTAGGGGGAAGGGAGGGAGGGAGGGACAGCACTTAAAATCCTTGCTTAGAGTTCATTTGGTGAACTTTGTTCCTCTTGAAAATCCATCCATCCATCCATCCATCCATCCATCCATCCATCCATCCATCCATCCATCCATCCATGTTGCCCAGGCATTGCTTGGATGGGAAGCTTGGATAAATAAACTCAATATTAATGTACAAATAGGAAAACATGTCCAGCCTCTCTCCTGCTGAGGGATTAGGATTGGATCTTGAACAACCCCTGTGCTGGATTAGCAAATTCGTTTTGACATCCCCAAGCATCCCAGAGCATGATGAAATACATTTTCCACCACATTCAGGTAAAATAGAGTTTTAAAGACAATGAGGAAATGTCTTTACTGCAGCAATCTCTGAGGATAATCTCAGCTCCTGCAGATCCCTCAGCTGCCCAAGTGCAATTCACCCTGGAGTTGGCTGGTCCGTTTTTCTCTCCCTTAGCCTGGCATTCCTGGTGCTGGGCTGGCATTTGCCTGGGAGGTTGAGGTCACCCTGAGGGCTGCTTTATTGGCATCTCTGCTCCAGTGGCCCTAATGGGCTGTTTCCCAGGCACAGAACTGCCCTGCCTTAAGAATGCTGTGGCTGCACAGCCTCAGCCTTGGGTCCAACCCTGCCCTGGATGCTCCTGTGTGGGTGGCTCAGACCTGGGAGCCCTCATGCCCTGAGCCGAGCAGGGAGCTCCTCCCAGTGCCCCCAGACAGGGAAAGAGGGGGATATTTCTCCTGCCAAGCAATCAATTTGCTGCTGGTGAAATAGGAACTGGGAGCAAGATTTTGAGGGTAGATTATTTTTCCCTGCTGCTTACAATAATGTTACTGTAAGATTTTCAGCAACTGTGTCAAAGACTCAGCCAAGATCCCTGAGAACAATGGCCAGGCTGCCCTTCCTTTCATGGCTGCTGGAATTCTGCTGCATTTCTCCACAAAGGTCCATTTTTCTTTCCATTCTGGAAATAATGTGTCCTGTTGCACTATTGTTGGAAAAACTGGCAGCAAATCCTCCTGGGCAAGGAATGTGGTTACCCACTATTGCGCGAGGCTTACAGGAGGAGAGATGACATTTTATGGGGTTTTACTCAGAAAACTTTTCATGAGAATATTATTACCATTTTATGGGATTTCTCAACAGAATTTTCATGGGCAGCATTTTGATCACTTTCTGTTGTGTTTTCAGCCTTGCTAATACTCTTTTCAGTCACATTCCAAAGCACAGCATCCACAAAGTTTCCCGAATATATCCTAAATTGCCCAGGAAGGAAACAATTTTTCTATCTGAAATTAGGGCAAAATATGATTCTGAAATGTCAAATTTTAGCAAACCCAACTGCTGCAGCAATTGGTTTGGATAAGTGAAAACAGTTCAGTTTGACTTTTAAAAATATTACTATCATTAGTTCTCATAGCAAGATGAAAAGCCATGTTGAAACTACTGTAACTCTTTCATTATGAAAAAGAGTGGCAACAGTCAAAGAAGCAGAAAAAGGCAGCAAAAAATCTTAAGCACCGTGTAATCCACCATGATTTTGTTCAATATTATGTAAGTAATTACAATTTTTGGTAAGTGAAACGGTGCCTGTTGACATCCCTCTCCACATCCCCTGCACAAACCCAGACCCCTCTGAGCCGTCACTTTCTTGCACCAGTTTCTGTAAAACCAACCTCCCCCCAGAACTTATTCCAAATACTGCAGATCAAATTTTTATGTCTGCAATGCTTGAGCTCCTTTTTACAGTACATACATATTTCAGACTTACCACTTAATACAATTATAGTTCATTTAGCCAGCAATTACAGTAATAGGAAGACTGGCAACCACTGTCATTCAGACTGGAAAAATCAATGTTGCACAGAGGTACTTTGATTCATTCTGTGGAGTGCCTCCTTCATTAGATGCACGTACTCTGGAATCACAGGGAAAGTCTCAGATCACTCTGGTTTTTATTATTTTTTTTTAATTTATCCATATATTATTGGGTTTCCAGACAGAAATATAGTGAATGACATCCCGAGGCCCTCTACAACTTGATTTATTCTACGATTCTGTAAATTATTGGTTCTGTTTTTTCAGCAGATCCATTTTCTATTGCATTTCACCTGACAGAGGACCTTTGACAATCCATTTCTCAGCAGCAGCTCAAAATACGGTTGTCCATGGGCAGTGAAACAGATTCTTTGGAGTTTTTCTTGAACCTTTAGTACAATGTTTGCTTTTAGTCCAGATTCCACAAACTCGTGTCCAGGAAGGCATTTAAATAGGTGTTTCAGTTAATCCTTAATTTAACAGAGTTCTGAAGAATCCACGTAAACATATGGCTACAGTTAAGCATATGTGCTCTAGACAGGAATGAAGTGCTGAATTACAGATGTAGTGCTTCCAAGAGAAAGCTAAGACTATAACCATGTCTCCTGAGTCTTAAACCCTCTCTCAGTCACTTAACCATGCTGCAGCAAACCTCCTTTGGACTGATGGCTTCAATATATGTTATATTTGCATTTCATTATGTGAAAAATTAGGACTTGCAGAGGGAAAAAAGGATCTGTAATTTTACCTGGAATATTCAGTCCCAAAAAGGGTGGCTAGCAATGGGAGGCTGCCTTCGTTGTTCAAAAAGGAAAATCCTTAAAACACTGCCATTACTGCAAGGAGTTGTTTCAGCAAGGAGAATAATGATATTTTTGCAGGTTGCCAAACTTTTGCTGTAGAAGAACCTCTTGGCAGCAGATCCACTTGATTGGATGAGCATTACTGAATTTCCTCGTTGATCTGTTTGTCTCTGCATGGTGCCATCTTTTGACGGTGTTACATTATAGCCCCTTGTTCTCATGATAAATTATTTTAATCCATCATCAGAACACACTCTTGCTCTGATGATGGATTAGTGCTATGCATCATCAGGGCGAGGAGCATTGATAATGCACCATACAAACCCCCACTGACAGTGGAAAAATCTGCCAAAATAATTAGTTTGCACTGCACCAAACTGAGACCAGAAATAAAGACACCGCTACATCCCATGGTAGAAATTCCGTAACTGCGATAATGATGCCCAAAGGTGTAGGAGTGCTGTGAGGGTTCAGTGTCCCTCCATGGTGTCAGAGCAACACACCCTGGTGCATAGAGTATGAGGAGACCTGAATTCATTTAGGGGTGTATAGGAAGCTTACAGAACCACAGAAACTCAGGATAGTTTGGGTTGGAATGGACCTTAAAGATCATCTATTTCCAACTAGATGCCATGGGCAGGGACACCTTCGTCTATCCCAAGCTGCTCCAAGCCCCATCCAAATTGGCCTTGGACATTTCCAGGGATGGGGCAGCCACAGCTTCTCTGGGCACCCCGTGTCAGGGCCTTCTTGTCCTCACAGGGACAAATTTCTTCCCAATATCTGATCTAACACCACTCTCTTTCAGTTGAAAGCTAGTTCTATCTCTACATGCCCTTATCCAAAGTCCTTCTCTCCCTCTCTTGGAGATCCTTTAGGTACTGGAAGGTGCTATAAAGTCTCCCCAGAACCTATTCTTCTCCAGGCTGAATCTCCCCAGCTCTCTCAACCTTTCCTTATAGGAGAGGTGCTCCAGCCCATAGACCATCTTCATGGTCTCCTCTGGACTTGCTTCAACACCCTGCCTACATCCAGGGCTCCAGATAGCCTGAAACTCTGCTGCCTGCCTCATAGGTAGGAGCAAATCCTTGGTGCAAATATCCCCCACTGAGCTCCTTTCTTGTAAAGCCATACCTTGTGTAAGGTTTGTGATGATAACAAGAAGACATTGAACATCAAAGAAAACACAAGAAATTGAGCAGACTATCACTCACCTTCAGGTAAATCCATAATACAGAACATTAAACAATATTGGCATCATCAGAAGCTGGGCTCAACTCATCCTGTAATTTCAGCAATAAAAGTGAATGAGCCTATTGGCACCTGGGTTCTCCAGGGACTGCTCTGCTCGGCACATCCAAAAGTGTCTGTAAGTGCTTGAAGATTGTTCTCAAAAAGAGAATTTTCCACACTTTGAAAGTCAAACCACAGAACCCAAGAATGGGAGTTGAATTTGTGACCCTTGTACACGAGGCTGGTACTTTTGGATCCAGCCATCTGCCTGTCTCTGTCTAAACTGTCACATTTGCTCTTTGCTCCAGCTCAGCTGTGTCAGCATTTTGCCTACCCAGTTTTTCTAAGGAAGGTGGAAGAAACTCTGTAAACAAGCAGTGATGGAGAAATCTGCTATGATTTGCCAGTTTTGTGGACAGGATTAGTGTTTTAGAAGGAGTTTTGGCAGGGAAAGGCATGTCCTGATGAACAGGACTCCCAAACAAGTAGTTCTGCATTAAAGCTAATGATTTGGTGTGATTTTGGAGGAAGAAAGGCTTTCTTCTCATTAACTACCTTTGGCACATGGATTAGCCTACCCATGGAGGTTACTGAAACAGGGAAGGGTGAGGGTACGTGTGGGACCAGCAGCTGTTGGTGCAAAACCCCTGTCCCCAAGCTGCTGGTCCCAAGTAGATATTGAGGATTTGGGACCAGTGATGACATTGAGACTTTTTCATCAGCATTGCTGATCATTTCCTCAACTTACTGAATCAGTACTGTGTGTTTATCCTATGTCACTTTGGGGTTGTGGGGAGAACGATCCCAGGCAAGTACCAGGATTGCAATTAATTATTAATGTAGTGCACTAATGGGTAGTTGGTCTAGGAACTAAACTTCCTGAAGTATATAATAAGAACAATTTTTTTTTAGTGCATCCTCTGTAGAACAAGTCTGAGCACATCTCCTGTCTGGCATTTCACGTGTAGTTAGTTCCTCACTGCTGCCTTTGACCTGACACCTGGAGAGGATCCAGAGGGAGATTTGACCACGAAGGGGAGTATGACATGGAGTCTTCTTGACTTCTGACTGAAACCCCTGTGCCAGCCATCCCGGGAATATGCCCCAACGGCTGTGATTTATTGCTGTGTTATCATGCCTGTCTGCCTCATTACAGACTTTGAATTTTATCAGGCAACTTGTCCTCCAGTGTCTGGTAACCAATTACTGTGGTCTGCAAAGAAGCCTGAGGTACTTTGCCAAACACTACTAATAAACTGGGAAAAAGCCTGAGCACAGCTTCAGGTTGCCTTAAGGAAATTCCAGGGAGCACTTTCCACTTTATTGTCTAGTTCACAGTATGAACTGGGAATTATCTCGAGGAGTCATTCTTTACACAGAACTAAACTCCCCTTTAAAGATCGTGCCACACTGGATTACTGCACATGGACTTGCCCGCATCCAAAGACTGCTGATCTCAGTAGGAGCCTTTCAAACGACAACAGTGAGAGCAGGACTCAGCCCACAGTCTGAAACCAGATAGTTCAGAAGAAAATGAAAAGAAAAAAACCCTTTATTCCTTTTTCTGATACTGCAGCTAAAGCTGGAAGGAAAAATCAAAATGGCCAAGTGTCTGCACTACAAGGGCAACATGAACCTGTTGCCCCACACTTGTGAAAAAAATTAAATCTTAATCGATAAAATAACCAATAGTGCTTTTTGCAAGTCCTCTGCAACAAAGTGAATGTCATATGAATCCCTAGCATGTGCTTTGCTACATATATTTTCTTTTGAGGCTGGATTGCCCTAATGATCCAAGGAGGAATGTGCTGACGTCCATCCTGCAGAAGTGACCACCAGCCACCCTCCCATGGACAGAAAAATTCTCTTAGTCCTGCTTATTTCTCCAGCACCCCAAAGGGCTTCACCTGTGGTCTGGCTGCTTCAGATGACTTGGTGTATAAGGTGAGCAGATTGAGAGCCCTGCTCTCTGAGAAGGCTGCTGGGAACTGCAGGCTACCCTGCTCGCCTCCCCATGGACACACACACACAGAGTTTCTCTCTCTCTCTAATTTTTACTGCAGGGCAGTTTTCTAAAGTTTTTTTCCCGGTTGTAAAAGACCAATTCCATAAAGGAATGGCTTAGTGCTACAACGACATGATTTGTGGCTTCCATGCTCCAAAGCTGTAATTTATTCAGACAATTAGCAGCAGTCCTGTATTCTTGACAAATTCTTCACTTGTGTGCAGCTACTGCACAACAAGGTGCTTTTAAGAACTGTGCCTTATGGATTAAAAGACTCCCCCTCCTTTTTCCTCCTTATTTGACAAGTTCTTTTCACAGTCAATGGAAATTAATACAGCAGGTTAGAGAGGTGATATACAATAATCCAGCCAGCCAAGAAAGCATTGTCTGAAAAGAGCAAGTAGAGACCCTGTAGGAATGTTCAATACACAAAAGGGAACGCTTCAGCATTTGCCTTTGGTGAAGTTATTTCACTCTTTGCCTCGCATAGTCCTCCAGAGTTACTGTACCAGACGTCAGTGTGCTGCGGTTAATAAGTGTAAATGGCATTTAGGTGTGGGTTAGCTGTCCAAAAATACACCTCTGAATGCCTGCCCCAGCACTCAGGTGGCTTTGCCTGGCCCATAAAGCAGCCAGAGCATCAGCTGGCTGAGCGCAGTGTGCCTGTGCAGAGCCCCCCACCTCACGATGCTGAGACTCACAGAGGGGCAATATAAATCCGTCCAGAGCCTTTCTCACACGCAAGCCTGAAGTCAAACCAGAGTTATAAAATCCAGCCCCAGCTCTAAATCCTGCCCTCCTCCAGCACTGCTGAAGGCCAGCCTGGCTGGATGCAGGAGTTGGGTCAAGGTCCAAGTCGTGTTCAAGGTGGGACCTTGTCTTTCAAGAGCAACAGCCCCACAGGAACAAGGGCTCTGCTTCCAGGCACAATGTGCATTATTTTTTTTTTCTGAGGATCTGTTAAAGCTATCACATTACTGGCAGGATGAGCAGCCTCTCCTCCAGCTCATTCTGACACCAACTTCTTTCAGCAAAATGAGGACAAAACCAATCAAATCATGGTGGACTTGGGCAGAAATTCTTTCTCTTTGTTGCAGGGGAAAACCCTGAGCTGATACTTGGACTAGTTTTTGTGGTGATATTCTCTCGCTCATCTCACTCTAAAAAAGTTAGATGTGCAGTGACACCTCTGCAGAGGGCTCTTCCCAGCCTTCCTTGTGCTGTGGCACAGATGGGAAATGACATTAATGATCTATACTACCAATTTCACATTATGCTATATTAATGCCAACAACTTGGAAAAAAATGGGGCTTTGGCCACACTGAAATTTGTTAGCATGAAATTTTGAGCAAAGTGCAAGACGATAACAGATTTTTTTCACTGACTGTGGGCAGAGAAAAGGAGGTTTAACAGGCCAAGTATTCATAATAACTGATTCATCTGGAGCTCAGTTGCTGGTGTGAATGGATATCTTAGAAATATTTGGAAGGTTACAGAGATGTCCATAAAATCTGCAAGACTTGGCCCACTCTTGCTTTTGCTGTGAGTTACAGAGCATTCAGTTCACTAACAGCAGAGCTTCACTCCACAGCACAGAAAAATTCAAAGTATTTGGCCTCATGTGGCAAAACAAAGTGTTTGTTCAGTGGAACTAACTCAAGCAAATTCCTCTTAATTAATAAACAGATGTATTTTCTTTCAACAAAAGAGAGATTGCTATTGAAATACAATGAAGATCTTTTTAAAGATCTTGTCTTGTTTAGGAATGGATTTTTTTTTTCCACTACACTAAAAGGGAAAAAGATACAATAGAACAGTGATTGAGTCAATAGATCTGTTAATTGCAAATAATCTGTAATAGTGAATCAAGATATATTTTGGCAAATTGCATCAGTAAGTTAAAAGAATGAATAAGGTAAAAAGAGGCACCTGTGGAAAGAACAGCACATTGATGCCGTAGGCTCTGGTGCTTGTCCTGGCTTTATGACCTCCCAGGGACGTGTGCTGCCCCTGGACCTGGGTCTTGTGTGAGCAGGTGTAGTTACGCTGATTTTAGGGGAGTTGATGCCTGCCGGTGATATGACACCTCGGTGTGCAACCCTCAGATGTTAACGAGGCTCACAAAGGAAAAACAAGCCATTTTCCTTGCAAAGTTAATTTGTAAAGCCACCAGGATACAAGGTTTCAAAGTGTTTGTTATTTGTTTAGGAGCCCACCTAAACTGGCTTCCTTTTTCTTTTCTCTTTTATTTTATTTTCTTAAAGAACAAGTTTCCTCTCTCCTGTTTCATTGTCTCCTTTCTCAGCTACCACCTTATTTTGGGTTAATTTCCCTAAACAGAGACATAAATACCATATCAGATTTTCCTTTTCTTGGCTGCGAGTCAGGCCTGCTGTGCTGTGAGTGCTTTCTGGAGTTGCAGAACCTGTCTCTGCAACAGCAGCTGCACTTTGCATTTAGGAAAGGAGGCAGGAAAGACCTGCCTTTTATTTTGTTTTGTTTTTTTTTTTCATCCCCTCCAACCCTTCATTAATCTTATAGCTTAACCAGGAGAAAAAAATAAAAAAGGTAAAACAAATCAAGAAACCAAACCAAAGGGAAGGGAGGGATGGGATGAACACTTCTCATTTCTTCTAGCTTGCAACGTGTCTTTATTCTCTCCAGTGAAAAAGCCACTAAAGACTAGGAATGTATGTTAGAGAGAAAAATCTTAAAAGACTGCTGTGAAAAAGTCTGTAGAAGATCTATCCATTATCAGCCCAGATTTCTGGTGGGACTACCAAGGAGTGAAGTACAGGGTTTTTTTCTTTTCAGGCACTGGCAGGACCCTCTGGGCAGCATTTGCCAGGAAATAGGGAAAGGGGATCTTATTCAGGAATATTTTTGGCACGCGTTATTAAAGCAGGGAACATTTCATCCGCCTCTGCTTACCCCTGCTCAGAGCCCCCAAAAAGGCAGTAGAGCCCCTACAGTGAGGACTGTTTATTTTCTGCTCAGTTGGAAAGCAAAGGTCCTATTACCGTTACAGGGAGTTACAAGTATTCATCAAAGAAAGAAATGACCCATAAAGGCAGTTAAGTTAGTTTTATTCCTGCTGCATAAGTCAACCTTCTTTTCTATATATAAAATGATGGGGTTAGAAAAGGATATTCATTAGGCAATCCACTGATTTGATTGGCTCCACTTCACCGAGTACTTTATAATTTGCAGTTATAAATAAAGATGTTTTTAATAATCAATTGGTATTTAAATAACATACAATAACTGTCTTATTAAATCCCACTTTTTAGAATGAATAAGCAGTTAGACATTAAAGACATGGGTACCAAACAGCCACAGGATTTCAGACCATTTTCTTTTTTATATACAAGCCATAAATATCACTATGGAATTATCTGGTTAGCCAAGGCCCTGGACGAAGCCAGCAGAAGACCCCACTCTCTGATGCTGTCTTTAAGAGATCATATACTTTTCTGGTACGATGACTTTTTAAAACAATAACCACATGTTATTTTCTTTGGCCACCTCTTACAGTTCAAAAGGGGCGGCCTCAGACTCCAGAGCTGAAGTAAAATAATGTGTCCTCAAACCAGAGCCTCAAAAGCATCTAATAGCAGGTTTGAGATGCTTGGTCTTAGCTGGGCCTGCCCTATTTCCAGCAGTGAAGTTCATGCATCACTTCAGGAGGGGGAAAAAAATTTCTTATTAACTAAAAGAAGTCCTACATACACAAAAGTGATTGGCTTTGTCTTTCTTTGATGAGGACACACATAAATACAAACACGCCCTTTTCCCTTGATGTTGCTTTTATTTTAGATTTTAGAAGGTGATTGGTGTCGAGTCCTGCTGCTCTGTCAAGGATTTGTCTGAAATGGGAATGCAGAGCCAGGAGCAGGGGAAAGCAAACCTGCCCTGGGTGTGTGGGGGAGAGAGAATGATTTGGTGTGGGAGCACCTGGCCCTGGGTCAGCTGCAGCACCTGAGTCCGTCAGTGCTGGCTTTCTCTGATGAAGGGAAGTCCCCCACAGGGCTTTATCCCTGAAATACCATGTTTTTCCCTGGATCTCTGCTTCAGACAGACACCATCCTGCACAGTGGTGGGCTGCACGGGATATCTCTTGGGAAGCAGCTGCCAGCATCATGCTGGGGAAGTAATTTCTGTGTTTCAGGCTGTCTCAGCCACCCCAACTCCCAGACAACATCACCTACCTCCAGCCCCTCAAATCCCTTCATGTGCCACAGGAACAGGCTGAGGTGGGGTCTGGGCATGGGCTCTGCAGGTGCAAACTGAGGGAAAAATCCAGCATGTCTGAGAGGAACCAGTCTGTAGTTTGACCTCTTCTCACCTAGAGAAAAGCACAGAGTCAGTGTTGTGAATTGGAACAGTACCCTACTCTCATTCCCAAACTACACTCCCTCTCCCTCATTCAGCACAGGATGGCACAGGTCTTTCAGGGCAGGCTGATGCCAGCACCTAAAAACCCCTGTTTCAAGGTGCACCTGAAGCTGGTGGGGAAGAGATGCACTTTTCGGTGGTTGTGAAAGGGCAGGTGTGGATGTGATGGCAGCGGGTCCTGGGGGCGGAGGTGCATGCAGGACAGGCCATTCCAGGACTGTTCCTGTCTCTAACCTGCAGCCAGCCCCTCACACCACCTGCCTCCAGCAGCTCACCTGGCCCTTGCCCTCTTCTTCTTTCCTTTTTTGTTTTGTTTTATTTTGAAGGTTTTTGTTTGGTTTGGTTTGTTTTTTTTTTTCTTTTCTTTTTAGGCCCCTGCCTGAGCTGAGATTAACTCCTTGGTGCAGAGCCCCTCTGGAATTTGTCACCACTTCACCCTACAGTAAGCCAAGGCTCTGGGGCCGTACCACTGGTGGTCTGTGCTGGAGCATGCTCTGCCAGCTCCCACCCCAGACCATGCTCTGCCAGCTCCCACCCCAGACCATGCTCTGCCAGCTCCCACCCCAGACCATGCTCTGCCAGCTCCCACCCCAGACCATGCTCTGCCAGCTCCCACCCCAGACCATGCTCTGCCAGCTCCCACCCCAG